>PVHX01005456.1:99941-112029 GCA_004024805.1 Geosciurus inauris | reverse complement strand
CCTGTCTCTACATAAAACACAAAATAGGGCTGGGGATGTGGCTCAGTGGTCGAGTGCCCCTGAGTTCAATCCCCAGTACCAAAAAAAAAAAAAAATGACAATTTGTTAAAAAAACAAAATAAAATAAACATTCTGTCCATTTACAACTATTTAAAAAAAAAAAAAGATACCAGGTTACCTTCTGTTCATCAGGGACAAACACTTTCTTGGCCTTTTTGATCATGGGCTGGGGTTTCAGGTCTTCCTCTGCAAACTTATGCTTCCGAGGGTTGAAGAGCTCCCCACCTGGCACACTGGAGAGGACCAGGTCAGCAGGATCAGGATTGAAATTCACATCTACCTCCACACAGTTGGGGTCGATGGGACTGGGAGTCTCCCTCTCCTTTTCCAGGGAAGATTCTGAAAGACACAGAGGCAGCTGGTCTGGATGTAGCTGGAATCTCAAGACTGCACAAACTACTGCTACTTAGTGGGAAGAAAGCACCAGCTCCTAAGTCAGATGGAAGATGGGTGCATGCAGTACAATTCAATAACATAAACATGACTTTTTTTTTTTTTTTTTATACAGTGCTGGGGATTAAACCAGTCTCATTCATGCTAAGCACACAATCTACCACTAAGCTACACCCTAGTCCAAAAATTCTTCCCTTCAGGAACAGAATGCTCCAAAGGAAACAGAGGCTCTCAAAACAGGATTTTTATTTTTTTTTTTGGTACTGGGGATTGAACTCAGGGGCACTCGACCACTGAGCCATGTCTCCAGCCCTATTTTGTGTTTTATGTAGAGACAGGGTCTCACTGAGTTGCTTAGCACCTCGCCATTGCTGAGGCTGGCTTTGAACTCGCGATTCTCCTGTCTCAGCCTCCCTAAGTGCTGGGATTACAAGTGTGAGCCACCGCGCCCGGCTCAAAACAGGATTTTTCAATTGTTTTTTTCTCCCCCAAGATATGTTAAGCAAAACATTAAGTCATTATACCCACTTAACTTCCTGTGTCTCAAGTTCTCAAGTAATGAGAACCAGCTGAATTTCTCTGTGACAATGGGCCAAGGACATGGGTTCCACTTTTGAGTCCCTGAGACACATTAGTCTCTATGCTCATCTTAGAACTCTGAAAAAAAAATGAGTGTTAATTCTATAGATGAGGACACTAAGGCTCAGAGAAGTACAAGTTTTCTAGGATCATATAGATTAAGGACTGAACTAAAATCTGAATATTGGCCTGGAAGACTCTGGTTGCTTATTCTTCTCTGCCCCATCTGGCTGCCACTTTATAGGGAACATTGGATTAGAGTCAATTTTGGAGTTCGAAGGTTGTGTATTATTAGAGATAAGTGTTATATTTTAAAAAACAAACTAAGCCTTTGGCCTACTTGTCAATGCTACTGACAGGAGTGCACAAGATATTCAGCCAACAGATATTTACTGAACACCAACTATATGCCAGTTTTTTGTTGTTGTTGTTTTTGGTACCAGGGATTGAACCCCAGGGTGCTTAACCATTGAACCACATCCCCAGCCTCCCCATTTTTTTTAGTTGCCAGTGGATATTTATTTATTTGCAATGCTGAAGATCGAACTCAGGGCCTCACACATGCCAGGACAACTCCAGCCCCCTGGCCTTTTTTTTTTTTTGGTACCAGGGATTGAACTCAGGGGCACCCGACCACTGAGCCACATCCCCAGCCCTATTTTGTGTTTTATGTAGAGACAGGGTCTCACTGAGTTGCTTAGTGCCTCGCCATTACTGAGGCTGCTTTTGAACTCGTGATTCTCCTGTCTCAGCCTCCCAAAGTGCTGGGATGACAGGCTTGCGCCACCGTGCCCGGCTCCCCCGGCCCATTTTTATGTTTTATTTGGACACATGGTCTTGCTAAGTTGCTTAGGGCTTCACTAAGCTGCTGAGGCTGGCTTTGAACTCACAATCCTCCTGCTTCAGCCTTCCGAGCTGCTGGGATTACAGGCATGCACCACTGTGCCCAGCAGAGGTACTGTCTTAGCAATGACAAAATAGTATAACCAGTAAAAATCCCTGCCTTCATGGAATGTTATTCTAGTGGGGATAACTGAGATTACATATTTTTTTTTTCAGTACTGAGGATCAAACACAGTGTCTCACAGACACTAGGCAAGAGATATACCATTAAATTACATTCCCATGCCTCTTAAAATTTATTTTTAAAAATATCTTTATTTATTTTTATGTGGTGCTGAGGATCGAACCCAGTGCCTCACGCATGCAAGTCAAGTACTCAACCACTAAGCTACAATCCCAGCCCTTAAAATTTATCTTGACATAGTGTCTCATATTAAGTTATCCAGGCTGGCCTCAAACTTGAGATACTCTTACCCCAGCCTCCCAAATAGCTGGGATTCCAGGCCTGCACCACTATGCCTGGCTATACAAGGTAACATTTTAAAACATATAAAAATTTGAGAATTGTGCAGTCATTTGGGAGAATATTTCAGAAAGCATGAATATCAAGTGCAAAGGCCTTGACATAGGTGCTTGGTTGTTATGTTTAAAACATGAATGGTAAGGGGCCTGGGGTTGTGGCTCAGTGGTAGAGTGCTTGCCTAGCATGCATGAGGCACTGGGTTCCATTCTCAGGACCACATATAAATAAAGATCCATCAACAACTATATAAAATATTTAAAAAAAAAAAAAGAATGGTAAGGATGATGATGTAGCTGGAGTGAATGAATCAGAGTAACAGGATGGGTATGATACAGAAAATGTGGGGCCTTTAATCCCAACAAAGCCAGGGCTCTCAAGAGGGAGTGGTTTTGCCCGACAGGGGAAATGTGGCCATGTCATGACTGGAAGGATGCTACTGGCATCTAGTGAGCAGAAGCCAGGGAGGCTGCTACATATTCAACAGTGCAAAGGATATAAAAATTAAAATATAAGTCCCTGCACTAATCCCAACAAAAAAAAACATTTCATGGTCTAAGCATCAATGGTGCTGATTTTGACATTTCTCTTGAGATGGGAAGCCACTGGAGAGTTCTTTTTTTTTTTTTTTTTGGTACCAGGAATTGAACTCAGGGGTACTCGACGACTGAGCCACATCCCCAGCCCTATTTTGTGTTTTATGTAGAGACAGGGTCTCACTGAGTTGCTTAGCGCCTCGCCATTGCTGAGGCTGGCTTTGAACTCATGATTCTCCTGCTTCAGCCTTCCGAAGTGCTGGGATTTATAGGTGTGAGCCACTGCGCCCAGTTCACTGGAGAGTTCTGAGCAGAGATGTGACATGACCACACACATCAACTCACTGTATCCTGTTAGAGGAGGTTAAGTACCAACAGGTCCAAGCTCAGAGGAGTGAATACGCAGGGACCTTCGTGGCAACTTAGGAATACAGGTGCCGGCCAAACTTCATACTTGCAAGACAGTCAAGGTATCCACCACACAACAATGCTGTTCAAAGTGATACCATGTGTGGATGCCCTTCAGCAGCAACCAAATGATGAAGTGTGTTTAAGTCTCAGGGACAAGACAGGAGACCGTTTCAGTAAATAAAAGGGGACGCTTTCCAAAAAGTGCATAAAAACAAGTGCAAAACCAAACTTAGGGGCAAGGATTTTGAGGAATTCCCTTTTCCCTGTGGATAGCTCTGTGAACAAATTCTAGCAATTGACTTAACATGACTCCACTGGAGGAGGAGAGGAGAGAAAGATAACAGGTCTGTTGGTAATTTGCCTGAAACAGTATATTTTGAGATCTGCCAATACAAAGTTTTCAAAATCAACATCAGGTCTGGGGTTCTGGCTCAGTGGTAGAGCACTTGTCTTGCACATGTGAGGCACTGGGTTTGATCTTCAGCACTGCGTAAAAATAAATAAAATAAAGGTACTGTGTTTGTCTACAACTAAAAAAACATTTAAAAAATCAAAATCAAAGACTGACAACTAGAACTCCCATATATTATTGATGGATACAACTACTTAGTCACTTTAACAGTATCTACTTTTGGATCTGGCTTCTTTCACTCAACTTTGTGAAGATCATCCATCATGTTGCTTATGACAATCATTTAATTTTCAATGCTGAGGAATATTCTAATACATGAACACACCAGTTTATCCATTCCACAGTTGAAGGGCATCTAGAGAGTTTTCTAGTTTGGAAGAGATGAACACCAATGGATTTACTGTCAATTTCAGCTGTAATACTGGTATTTTAAGCCAGGCACAATGGTGCATGCCTGTAATCCCAGCAACTCAGAAGGCTGAGGCACGAGGACAGCAAGTTCAAGGCCAGCCTTAGTGAGACCCTGTCTCAAAATGAAAGTAAAAAAAGAAAAAAGAAAAAGGCTAGGTTCAGTGGTACAATGTCTCTGGGTTCAAGACCCAATACAACAAACAAACAAATGAACACCTGGTATTTTAACATCTTTTAAAGAAAGAACTCAAACTTTGACAGCTGGGTGCAGTGGCATGCACCTATAAACCCAGTGGCTCTTGAGGCAGGAGGATTTCGAGTTCAAAGCCAGCCTCAACAACTGAATGAGACTCTGTCTCTAAAGAAAACATAAGAAAGGGCTTGGCAGCTGGGTGCTATGGCCCATGCCTGTAATCCCAGCACTTTGGGAGGCTGAGACAGAATAGCCAGTTCAAAGCCAGCCTCAGCAATGGCAAGGCACTAAGCAACTCAGTGAGACCCCCGTCTCTAAGTAAAACACAAAATAGAGCTGGGGATGTGGCTCAGTGGTCAAGTACCTGTAAGTTCAATCCCCAGTACCAAAAAAAAAAAAAATGAAAGGGGTTGGGATGCTGGCTCAGTCATTAAGAACCCCTGGGTTGTCCCATCCCCAGTACAAAAAAAAAAAAAAAAAAGAACCTCATACTTTAAATACATGTCAAAATATTTATGAATGAAATGATAAAATATCTAGGATTTGACTGGAAACACCTGGTTATTAATTAAAAACTGCTGAAGTTGGGGGATGGCTACATGGAAGGTCATTATTACAGTCTCTTGTTATTTTATTTTTTGGTGCTAGAGATTGAATTCAGGGCTTTGCACATGCTAAGCACATGCTCTACCACCACCAAGCTATATCCTCAACCCCTATGTTTATTATTTTGTTTGAAAAAATTTTCTATACTAAACAGTTAAAAAAAAATAGAGAGCATGAGAATTCCTGGGTATGGGCTCCCTGTGTGACAAACTAGGAGATATCAGCTTGTATAACCTCTAATTGAGCCTGCAGAAAGCTCTGCAGAGTCCACTGAGACAGAAGCATGTCTCCCCTGGTAGGCTTAAAATCAACTCCCTAGAGGTAAAACAGGAGGAAAACAAGAGGATGAAGGGCATATTCTGAAGATGTTTTAACAGGTGGCAGGAATGTGTTCTTTGGACCAGTGCCACCTAAGCAGTATCTGCCTATGGAGACATATATTCTAGGCTCAAGTACTACCTCCACTACCTACTAACTGTGTGACCTGGGAAAGGTACTTCTCTGTGCCTCAGTGGGTTTTTCACAGGCAAGCTTCCTCATCTGCAGAACAGGGGTAATAGTACTAATCTCATATGGTTCTTTTCATGATTTTGTGTTAATGCCTGGCACAGAATAATGCAAAATATATGCTAGCACTTATAATGATAATGATGATGATGATGATGATGGCATTAATGTTACTGCCTGAGCTTCCTGATTTGTGGCAAAATTTGCGATGAGACACCACACAAGAGGGTAACTCAGTCCCAGTAGATGGGCTGTGAGCCTCAGGGCAGATCCATCTTTCTCCAGTCTGATTCCATCCCATGCATTTCAAGGGCTCACCCTGTGTTCCAGCTACAACCTGGTGCTTGAATCAGGCTGGCTAGTCTCCTTTAGAGATGGCACCAGGTAATGGGGGTAAAAGAGCAGCATCAAAGATATGCAGAACAGGACTTCTCTCCTGCAAAACTTCATACCTGAAAAAGTGACTTCACTGTCCTGATCATCTGCAGCACACCAACCACAGAAGAGCTCTGACTGCTGCTGGTGTGACTACCATTTTATCTCTCACCTTGGGGAACACTGCAGCCCACCAGGATCTCCCCTTAGAGGAGGGACTCACTGGGTGTGTGGACAGAGCAGCCCTAAGTGGGAAGTGGACTCCTTAGGACAGGTGGCCCTGCCCAAAGGCCTGTCACCAACCTGTGCTGGATACGGTTTCAGAGGGTTGAAAGATGGCAGTGGAGGAGGATGGCGGGGATGCTGTGGAAGAGCTGGCAGACTCCTTTCCTTCTAGCTCGGCCACAGGCAGCAACAGGTTCTGGGCCAGCTGAGTGGGGCTAGCAGGGATGCCATTCTCCAGCAGGAACTCATCCAGGTCCATGTACTCCAGGTGGAAAGACTCGCCGTCGTAGGGGATGGTCTTGTCCCAGATAGGTGGCATGAGGGAGGCTGAGACAGCCATGGTACTGGCTGCTGCTGCCTCGTCCTCCTCCAGTTTTTCCTTCCCCTTTTCCTTATCTGCAAACAAAATTTGCGATGAGACACCACACAAGAGGGTAACTCAGTCCCAGTAGGTGGGCTGTGAGCCTCAGGGCAGATCCATCTTTCTCCAGTCTGATACCATCCCATGCATTTCAAGGGCCCACCCTGTGTTCCAGCTACAACCTGGTGCTTGAATCAGGCTGGCTAGTCTCCTTTAGAGATGGCATCACAGCTTCTTCCATGTATGGCCTTTCTAGAATGCTAGCCACATGCTCTGAAGCCTGATGTGGGCCCAGGGTTAGTGCAGAATAGGCTGCAGGGATGGCACCTGCTGGAAAGAGGCTTTGAGGAAGGACATAGAAGTTTTTGCCTTTTTCTGATGTCTTACTGTGGAAAAGGCTGAGGTCCTCAGGCCACATACTTTTGTGTTCTCCTGTCCTGTCTCCTTCGGTCTGTTTCTCCTTAGCAACCTAGGTCTGCCATCCATTAGCTATGTGATATGTGACCTTGGCCATGTTACTTAACCTCTTTGAGCCTCAGTATCTTCCACTGTAAATAAGGATAAAGCAACCTCTTTGGTGAAGATTACTGAAAACATCTGTACAAAGTCCCGGGCACACAGCAGGTGTTCACTATTACTGTGAACTCATTGAAAGCAGGGGCTATGTCTGGTTCAGTTCTGGATCTCAGGGGCCAAAAAAGAGGTAGACAGATAGTGGGCTATGGGAAGATGCAAATACTGAAAGGAGAATACTGAATTTACAAACAGATTCACTTTAAGTTTACTGAATTGAGAGGATCTGGAGCTGTCTTTTCAGGACCTTTTTCAGAACAATGATTTCAAGAGACATTTCCTGAATAAACAGAAAAGACTAAAGGTAGGTTTTCTGGGAGGAAGGAGACGCATGGAGCTGAAGACGACACTGTTCCTACATAAACCAAAGCTCATCAATTAGCAAGGACCATATTCCACCTAATTGTCTTACTTAAAAAGTTATAAATGTGGATATCCAAGAGAGCAATTAAGAAAAAAGACAACAGAGAAATGTGACAAGACTGGAAGGAAATCAAAGTGACAGAGAGGCTAATCAGTGAAGTGGGAGAAAAAATCATGACAAGTTCATAATGGGTTTTCAAAATTGAGAGAGACAACTCTGAACTCTGGATTTAGAAGTGAAAAGGAGAAATCAAATACAATTATGTTGGATATAAACCAGTCATGCATGGACTCCTAGACCACACCCAGCCAAAAAGCAGCCTATTGGTTCAATAAAAATGGACACACCTAGTGAGTTAAGAAGATGGAGTTTTTAGCAAACAGAACTTGGTCATGGCTTCTAATATGAATTAATCTGAATTCCTGCAACTGTATTCTGTACCAGGACTTGGTTTAAAACTAACTGGGAAGTAAAAAGGCCATGCCTGGTGGACTGGGTGAGCCAGATGACCTCTCTGCTCTTCTCCCTTGAGATCCTGACACCATATTCTACACAGCAATTATTTCTGTTGGGTGAGGGCATTTGGGAATCAATGGAGGCAGGAGTAGGGAGGAGATAAAAAAGCAGCCATACTGAAGGACAAGCAACAGTAGGTTCCAGGTTTTACCTAGTCTAAGTAATTGAGAGTATTTTTAAAGGAGTGGTTTTAATTTTAAAAGAGGATTTGTTCATCACTCAAGTAGGTCACAGGTATTGACATCAGTGGTTGTGTTCATTATAGCAGAAAGAACAAACTGAGAGCCATAAAGCTTTGAGAAGGTATCCCTACCTTTCTGCACCTCAATTTTCCTCATCTGCAAAGTGAGAGTAATACCCTACAGGGCTATTATAGAAGTTTAAATGAAATAAGATTATGTCAAAGTGTTCTTTGAATATTCTGAATTACTGTTATGGTTATTATCTGGTAATCTTAAACAAGAACCTGCCAGATGTGAACACCTGTCCCCACAGCCTGTCTCAGTCCCAGGTTTGGAACAAAGCATCACCTTAAAACAAACAAAAAGGTTTGAGCACAGGAGGTCCTGAAGCACAGGAGAAAGACTGGCTTCACCTGACGTGCTAAAGCTATTTATAAACCAACAGTGACAGCCATAGGAATGGGAGCCTCAGAACACATCCAGGAAAGGAAGAGAAATGGTATTTTTAAAAGGAAAATTCCCCAGGACTGACAATTTACAAAAGGCCCATCCCTTCCCAAATCCCTGAATTACACTGATGGCTCAGTATAACAATCCAAAGGTCTCAGAATGAAGGTAGACCTCAGAGCACCTAAACCCCCACAATAGGTGGCACTCCTGCTGCTGCCTGAAGCTCATCTCCCAGGCCAAAAACCAGGGCCAAACCTGCTTTCCACAAAGGCCCCTGGGACCTGGGCAATAAGATGAAGTTCAGTCCTGCAATTTGTTGTTCCAAAGCCTATGGTCGCCCAAACTAACCTGGTGAAGGACCTCAGTGACCGCATTCTGACCCTTCTCCCACCCCTGCCTCACCCAAACCTGCCCCCTAGAAGGTGCCCCATGGCTGGCGCCACACAACTCCCCCACCTGCACCCCAATAGCAGTCCACGGATACTTATTAGAAAAGCTCCAGTGAGGACATAGTAGCTGGAATACTCACCCCCTGGAAGGAAGACTCGTTCTCCCCCAGAAAAGGACAAGGCCATATGCACAGACAATCTGCTTAGCAGACCAATGCTCGTCAAACTTTGGTGGACTATGAAACCACAGAGGTGTCGTGGGGTGCTCCCTAAAATGCAGAGTCCTATCCAGGATCCGCAAACTGGGTGGGGCCCAGGAACCGGCATTTTAGGCCAGCGTTCCGGGTATTCCGATGCAGGCGGCCCCAGGGGAGGCGCCCTGGAGCGCCATGTAAGCGCCCGGGCTGCTCCGATCCCCCTCAGCCTTCTCAGTAACCCCTACACAAACTCCTCTTCACGCCCACATCCCACCCTCTCTTCTAACCCGTCCCCGAAAGCCCCACTTGACCCAGCCTCTCGGGTTCGCCCTCTGTCCTCCTCTCCCAATCCCTGGCCTCGTCCTGCAGGCCCCTCGTCATCTCGGGTCCCCATCCCCCTCCGCTGGACCACTTCACCCCGACCTCCGACTTCTCCAGCCCCGCCCTCGCGAGGCCCCGCCCCTGAAGAAACCCCGCCCCCAGGCACGCGCGGATGCCCCCCCCTCACCGAGGCGCGCCTCGCGCGGGGGGTTCTCCATCAGCTTCTTCAGGACCAGAGGGAAGGAGCCCGGCAGGCCCCGTTCCCCAGCTGCGCGCCCCGGGCCCGACCCCGCCTGCGGCTCCACAGGCGGCTTCTTCCCGCCGCCCGTGTCGGACATCGTGCCCTGCGCCCTACTCGCGCGCCTCACCTCCCCCGTCCGCCCGCCCCCCGAGATGGGCCGGAGCCGTGCGACCCGCCGCAGCTGCCGACACAGGCGGCTCTTGCGCAGGCGCGCCGCCGCACCCCCGCCTCCCTCATCCCTGCCCCGCCCGCGGAAGGGCTCGGGCGTATTCATTATTCATGAGGCTAGGCCAGCGGCCCCGGTCGGCGGCTTTGGATTGGTGTGCTCCGGGAAGGGGGTGGGCGCGGCCTCGCGGGCCGGGATTGGCCGGGCAGCTAGGGCGAGCAAGACACGTGCGGGGCCAGGTGAGGTGCGCCAGCCCGCTCGGGGTCCCTAGTTGGGGCCTGCGGGAGTCAGTCGTAGGCCTTCTTCGGCGGCTGCCCTTTCCCCCGCGCAGTAGTGCCCTCTTCAAAACCTTCTCCCTTCTCCCAGGCCACTGCACCGTCTTTTCGCTCGCAAGCCACTTTCGCAATCTCCCGGACGCACCACAGGAGGAAGGCGGGGCTGGAAGCGCACCGGCGGGCCTGCGGGTCACGTGGAGCCACAGCAGAGCCTGGCCGCGTGGGGGGGAGGGCGCGGAGCAGCCAATGGGGGGCCGGAGGGCGGGGCCGGCATTGGTGCACGAGGCGTCGCACGTGCGGGCTGCGGCGGGAGGGGCGGAGGCGCGGGGCGGGTCTCCATGTTCTGGGACTCTGCCCTGGGTCGTGGGACAGGGACGCAAAGCCCAGCCAGCACTCCTCCTCCCACGCGACCCAGAGGTTGGCCGAGGGCAGGCGGCCTGCCGGTCCTGGCGGTAGGCACGGCGGGAGCGGGCTTGGCAGCCGCTGAAACAAGTGTCAAGTTGCCCACTGATCCCGGCTTCTGGAGCGGGCGTGGCTGCCAGATAAACACTAGCGTGGAGGGAGCGTTCTTGAGGCCCAGTGGAGAGCCAGGGCTCGGGTGCCCACTTCCGTCCTCCCCCCACTAGCTTGTGACCTTGGGAAAGTCCAGTGGCTCGACTTGAGCCTGTTTCCTCAACCATGAAATTAGGAGGTTGGGCTAGAGAGTATCTACAGATCCAAACAGCTCTGAATTCTCTTCCTTTCCAAGATTTTCCCTTTTCTTTTTTGGTGCTGTGGATTGGACCCAGGGCCTTGTGCATGCGAGGCAAGCACTCTACCAACTGAGCTGTATCCCCAGTCCCAAGATTTTCCTTTTTTTGTAGATTTAAAAAAAAAAAAAAATCCTTTACACAGGTACTGATTCCGCATTTTGTGGGAGAACCACTCTCTCTTAAAATCTAAACACTCCTTGGGAGTTCCTCAGGAAGCGTGTAAACGTGAAGGAGCACAAGGATGTAAAGCTCTTACAGGAAGCTACTCCTAGACAGTGCTCAGAACTTTGTACCTCTATAGTACAAATCGTACTCTGCTTCAAGCCCAAACAATACTAGACTCCCCCAGTTTAAACACCCAGAGGGCAGGGACTTTGGCTTGTTCATCTTGTGTTCCTCCAAGGACTCCAGGCTTCCCGTGGGATGGGGCTGGGGCACAGCAGAATGGTAGTCCTTGGTTCTTGGGGTAGACGCAGGAATGCAGCACAGCTGGCTGAAAGTTGATGGAATCAGAATTTCCCTGGGAGGTGAGGGGGGAAAAAGTTGAGTAGCTGAGCAGGCCTAGAAAGCAAGCAAGAAATTTGAAGGACTTTGTAGTGGTAGGGAAAGAATGATGGGAGTCCGACTCCAAAATTCAGGTTCTTACAGTCATACTAATTAGACTCAGATCACTTTCTGAATCCGATGCTTCCAGCTGATTGCTTCACCTTTCTGGGCTCCTGTTCCTTATACCTAAACGGAGGTAGGATGGGATGTACCTTAGAGTGTTTTCATGAGCCAATGTATGTAGTTGCAAGCCTGCAACAAATGATAGTTATAATTTTACTAAAACTGATGGGTACAAATCCACTGTGGAAATAGTAAATTGTGCACAGAAAACGTGTGTGTTGTAAAATTGTTGTTAGTGGTAATTCTCAATGTGGCTAAACTAATCTTTAGGAGAAAAATTTTAGAAACAAACTTCAAAGGGCATTCCAAGGAAATTGATTTGAACAATATAATGAAGCTTTTTTTTTTGAAAAAAAAAAAAAAAAACAACCAAGCCGGGAGCACTGGCACATGCCTGTAATCTCAGCACTTTGGGAGGCTGAGACTGGAGAATCGCATGTTCAAAGCCAGCCTCAGCAAACGCGAGGCGCTAAGCACCTCAATGAGACCCTGTCTCTACGTAAAACACAAAATAGGGCTTGGGATGTAGCTCAGTTGGTAGAGCATGCATGAGGCCCTGGG
>PVHX01005456.1:0-99841 GCA_004024805.1 Geosciurus inauris | reverse complement strand
CTCAGTGGTACCCCTGAATCCAATCCCCAGTACCAAAAAAAAAAAAAAAAAAAAGGAAGTAAATACTTAGATTCCCTCTTTTAGCCATAGTTACCCAAATTGGGTAATGCCTGCTTCATCTGTGGGCCAACTTGGAGCCATTAACCTAACAGGCAAGTGAACAGGAGGGAGGGAGACATGAAGCTAACAGGTTGGGGCTTCCAAACTTAGTTTTGAGTTATCCTCTGTTCGTATTACTGTCACTCCCCAGGTAGAGGTTTTCCCCCTGGATAACCATAGGGTGAATGGTGTGTCAAAAATACTGCAGGAACAGGGCTGAGGGTGTAGCTCAGCGGTAAAGCTCTTGCCTAATATGCATGAGCCTGTGGGTTCCATCCCCAGTACTGAAAAAAATAAACAAACAGCCAGGAGGGCAGTGGTGCATCTGTAATCCCAGCATCTCTGGAGGCTGTGACAGGAAGATCCCAAGTTCAAAGCCAGCCTCAGCAACAGCGAGGTGCTAAACAACTCAGTGAGATCCTGTCTCTAAAAGAAAAAATAGCTGGGCGCGGTGGCTGAAGCCTGTAATCCCAGCACTTAGGGAGGCTGAGACAGGAGAATCGCGAGTTCAAAGCCAGCCTCAGCAATGGCGAGGTGCTAAGCAACTCAGTGAGACCCTGTCTCTACATAAATCACAAAATAGGGCTGGGGATGTGGCTCAGTGGTTGAGTGCCCCTGAGTTCAATCCCCGGTACCAAAATAAATAAATAAATAAATAATAAAAGAAAAAAATACAAAATAGGGCTTGGGATATGGCCCAGTGGTTGAGTGCCCTTGAGTTCAATCCCCAGTACGAAAAGAAAAAAAACAAAACAGGCACATTACAAGCATGTTCCCTCTTGTGCCCCATTGCAGCAACCTGGGGGGTCAGCTTCAAGCTGACTGGCAGCTTTCAACAGCACCATCCTTGAAATGGGCTACTACGTTGTTGTCTTCATTCTCCAGCTGACCCCAGAGGAACCACTGCCTGTCTTTACATTTGTTAGTAGTGTGGGAATAACTCTGTGGTCTTGCACCTTTTCTTTGTGGAGAAATAAATGTGAGAATTAGCTAATTTCCATAATGTTTGTGAGCCCTATGAAAAAATAAACTCCATTAAAAAAAAACATTATTACCTAGGTAGGACTTTCAAGGAATGAAGTGGTACCTTCTGTAGTAATAGGTTCTTTGGAAGTGCATGCAGATCCTGGGGCAACGGTGATATGATGATTTGGGAGGCAGGCCTAGGGAATGATTCCCCTCAGCCCCTGAGCAGCCATGTCGCCTTGGGCAGATGACTTCAATGTCTCAGTTATTTTCCTCTTGGAAACAGATGGAAATGCTCTCTCACAGGATTATCTGTGATAGACAATGTCAATGCCCAACTAGAACAGTAATAATGGGATGGAGTGGGTGGGCACCCATCCTTCCATCCCATTCAGGTTGTGTTGGGTTACAATTTGGAGTGTGACAACCCAGTGGGCAGGTTATAGAATCTAAGCTACAGCCAAAACAGGATGAGAAATGTTTGTTTTCCAGAGCTGAACTGGCTTTGGATTCTGTTCTTCAGTATTCCAGAAACCTGCTAACCAACCCAAGTTAAAAAGTTTGCTCAGTTGAGCAGTTGCAAAAACGAGTGATTATTAGCATGGAAGCCTTTGATCAGACCCCAAATGATCTCTCTTTTTTTTTTTTTTTGGTACCAGGGATTGAACTCAGGAGTATTCGGCCACTGAGCCACATTCCCAGCCCTATTTTGTGTTCTATTTAGAGACAGTGTCTCACTGAGTTGCTTAGCACCTCACCATCACTGAGGCTGGCTTTATTCTCCAGTCTCAGCCTCCCAAAGTGCTGGGATTACAGTCGTGCGCCACCGTGCCTGGCTCCCAAATGATCTCTTTAGCCATACAGTCAGCATCTGGTAGGACTGACAAGTGGGACCAAAGCCTGGGAAGTGTAAGAAGAGGAGAATGATAGGCTTCCACTGAGCTCTAATAAAGCCCAGCCATCTATGGCTCTTGCCAGTACCAGGCAGGCAAGCACACTGTTGTTCAGGGTAGTAACTTAATAAAAATTTGTTGGCTTGCTTGCTGTGGCTGATGCTGGTGGGAAGGTTAACAGAGCCTTTCAGAGCCAAGTTCCATATGTTCTCGGAGCATTATTAACATTAAATAACAGTCACTGTTTGTGATTCACGGTGGACCCTGGAATAACAATTGAGAGCCGTCTTTACCTAAGTCCTCCAGCACCAGCCTTGCCAGCACCTTTTTCTAGCCTGCACACCTATGGCTGTGTAGCTCTGGGCTTGATGGTTCTTATGTCTCAGTATGTTCTAGGGGAGAAGTGGTGGGTGGAGGCTCTTTTAAAATTCTTGCCCATCTCTTCCAGACTTTCAAGAGGACTTGTTTCCTGTTTGGCTTGCATTTTGTGCACTCTTAGGGTTCAGATTACAGATGGAATTGCCCAGGGAGCGCTCTTTCCAGAGAGACACCCTCACCTCCAGCCTATGCTACCTCTCAATAGCCAACACCTGACAGCCCTGGTTTCTCTAGCCAAAGCTATTGGTGTTACAGTGCTAGTGTGCAGGCTTCAGAGCCTGATCACCTGGGTCTGATTCCTACTTCGATTATTTCCTGTGTGACCTTGGGCAGCTTACTTAACTTTTCTGTGCCTAAGTGTAAGAAGTAAAGGAGTCAGTTCAGGCACAATGCTGAGGATAGTGCATCGTGCATGAGCAAGTGGTCAGTTAAAGTTCATTTTTATCAGCCAGGCGCAGTGGCTTAAGCCTGTAATCCCAGCACTTAGGGAGGCTGAAACAGTAGAATCATGAGTTCAAAGCCAGCCTCAGCAACGGCGAGGCGCTAAGCAACTCAGTGAGACCCTGTCTCTACATAAAACACAAAATAGGGCTGGGGATGTGGCTCAATGGTCGAGTGCCCCTGAGTTCAATCCTCAGTACCAAAAAAAAAAAAAAAAAAGTTAACTTTTATCATAATTCCATCTTGGGTTGTTCTGGGGGTACCTCATGCCTTCCACCAGCCACTTCTCCAGGAACAGTGGGAATGAGTGGGCTCTCACACAGGGCCTATCAGTCTCACTCTTAGGACTTAAAGGCTTTGTAGGCTCTCACCTTCTGGGTGTCTCCAACCCCACCTTGCACTTATCTCCGTCTTGCTCTCCTACCCCTTTTATTCCATAGACATGATGTAGTCTTTCTTGCCCCAGGAAAGGACCTTTGCAGATGCTGTTCCTACAGCCTGAGAGTTCCTACGTAACAGGCTCTTCCTTCTCCAGGCCTTAGCCTAAATGTCACCCTTCAGAGAGCCCCCCATAGCACCCCGGTTGCTATCTCTTGACTGTCTCTCTCCACTAGATTGCAAACATCGTTGAGCAAGGACAGTGTTTGTCTCATTCATGCCTGAGCCACAAGTGAAGCAAATGCTCAAAAAGCAAATGGCAGATGACTGAATGACCAAGAGGTACCACCCTGAGCTGTGCTTTCAGAGACCAGGGAATCCTGTGGGTGGACACGAACCTGGAAGTGGGAGGAACTGGACTTGACCCGATGACAACTGTGTGGCCTTCCCATCTCCAAGCAGCCATCTCCTCATCCATAGAAGGAATAATCAAACTCACTGTTTTGCACAGAGTGATAGAAGTGTGCAGCACAATTCCTGGCACATGACTGACAGACTGGGGGGTCATTCAGCAGCCTAGCATTGGGTCCAGTCCAATGCAAAACCACTGATTGACACTGCCATCAGTGTCTGGCACTTGGTAAAAGTAGTTTCTCACATTTCTGATTGGTGAGGAGGGACAAGCAGAAGAGAGGGTTCTAAGATGGGAGGGAAGAAAAGAGGTCAACCCGCTGGTTGGCGGTGAAGCTTAGTGGTAGAGTGCTTGCCTAACATGCATGAGGCCCTAGGTTTCGTCCCCAGCACTGGGGGCGGGGGGAGGCTAGTCTACTTACTAGCCCTGAAAGTGGCCAATCTCCCTCTGTTAATTTTCAGAAGAATGGGAAAATACACTATTTAGAAGGTTAAAGTGAAGATTAAATGATTCAACACATCCAGCACACAGAAGATCCATCCCATGTCCTTCTCCTTGAAAGCAAACTCCACATTTTTTCAGTTTTGCCCTGGTTCTCCCAGGCTGTAGGGGTCCCCAGATGGATCTCCACTAAGGCCATACTCAGGGTCGCCTGGGCCACACTTGAGTCCACCCTCAGTCCATTTACTTCAACCACCCAGAGGACCAAATCAAGGTCCCCTCCCCCGCATCCCTGCCTCTGTCCTAGCACGTCCCCTGTTACCCTGCCTGTTATCCATAGCTAGGCTGTCCCATTTGCGTGTGTGTGCACACAAACTTGTAACATGCAGCTCCTTAAAGGAAGGTGGAAGAAGGGAGGGAGGGTCAGACTGCAGATGTGATGTCGGCAGAAGGAGCACACCAGGCCAAGCTGCTCTTTCCCTTTCAGAGGAAACAGCATGGCACTTCACAGTTTATATCACTTTCATGCAGGACAACTCAGTTAGTTCCATCAGCAAGACTGACACAGGTATCCTCTTTCCCATTTTAAAGAAAGGGGACGGAGAGAGGGAGGCAAGTCCATCCAACCAGTGGGCAGCAGTCCTGTCTCTGGAAGCGCTCTGCTGTCTCTGGGATCTTGCTTCTTTGCCCAGAAGTGACCATGGTTTAAGAGTGCCCTGGAGTGGGGACCTTGCCTGCCCAGCTCAAGGTCTTGTTTAACCTTAAAGCATGCTTTCATGATTCACAGCTCTCTAAAAAGGAGGCCTGAGTAAGTGGGAAAGGTAAGAAGATTGGCGACGGTGCCTCTGAGCACAGCCAAGGCTCCAGGGCTTGAGAGAAGGTGGGATGCAAGGAGCTAAGGGTATGGTGTAGAGGCTCAGGTCTCAGGGTCTTTCCAGAAGCTGGAGAAGAAAGGAGCAAATGATGGAGTGAGCATCTGAAACAGAATCACTCTTGGAAGAAAGGGGGAGCAGAGGCAGGAAGAGTAGTTATTAGGGCTCAGGGGCCAAAGACCAGGGAAGGGAAACTGAGTCAGGGTTTGGGGTATGGACCCACTCTTTTACCATGTATGTGCTTCTCTGCTGGTGGGGAAACTATTTGAACTGGTGGCCCAAAGGAAGGTCCTCTAGGAAACCAAGGAAGTCCCAGGTCTGGTCAGGCTGCTAGAGAAAGTCTGCCTATACAGGATAAGAGAGAGGCAGAAGTCTGCACAGGCTGCAGTGGGAGGCCCAGGAGCAGCAAGAGGGAGAGGGGCCCATGTGAGCCTCGGGGATTGTCTTTGAACTAGAAAACCATGAGGCTGCAGGGAGAACAGTTTTGCAAGGGCACACCTGGAATTTCTCACACTGCATGGCTTTCCTCTGAAACCTGTCCCACTGGAAATATACTGTGCCTGTGACCTAACCGTGCTGCAGTCTCTACGTGAGAGAAAGAAGAGAAGGTGGGGAAGAAAGAAGAGAAGGTGGGGATTTTGTAAACAGTCTCCCAGGAAAAACCATCCCCTTTCATACAGAAGCAGCTATGACCTGCCATTGAGGTCAAAGCCAGAGTGGCAGGAAATGGGGAAGGAAGATACTTTGACCACAGCCTTTCAAGTACTCATGTAACTACTTAGAATTGAGTTCAGTGGGACGGCTGTATTATCTATTTTTTCAGTTAAACCCTTTTTGTTTTTACATGTGGTTTGGAGAGTCTGGGAGCTTTGGAGAATAGTGATTGTAGTGGGGGGGGGGGCAGGTATGTGGATGGGGCTTTGTGACCCAAAAAGAAGAGACCTTTGTCTCTTCTGCTTGCTTCCTCTCATTTTATCTCTCCAGCTGATCACAGGCAGTTGTCCTGTGGGACCTCGTGCTCTCTCATTGAGGTGTCACATGATGTGACAGGAGGTGACCTGAGACTCTGGCCTACACTCATCAGACCTATCTGACCATACCTGACTATTCCTTAGCCAGGGCTTGTTAGCTCTTGGCAAAGTTCTGCCTGAAACCTTGGACAAGTGTCCTAAATGCTGGGCCCAACTGTCCTCCACAGTGAGGGAGGGATAGGGACTCTTCAGCTGTTGTAGGGCTCTGCAGACCAGCTCAGAGCCAGTAGTCGGCAGCTGCTGCCACACTTCAAAGGCCTTGCTATCCTCATCTCAGGAGCAGCACCCTGAGTCACCTCCAAGAACCCTTCTCTGCTTAGCTAGCTGGGAGCTGTCCCGTGCGGTGTAGCAAGGCATTCTGGGACACATGGGTAGTGCCAGAGGGGAGCTATGCTACCTGCCCTCTGCTTGGACCAAAAAGAGCAGTTTGCCTTAACTTTGGAAAGCTTTCCTGCTGGCCCTTCCCAGAGATGGCAAAAAGTCGGCTGTGGCCTGTTTGTGGGTGTGGACTCCAGCTGGGGCTCATCGGTTGGCCTGAGTTGCAGGGGCCTTCCCTGAGGATTTGGGCTCCTGGTGAGCAGCTGGAATTCCTTCTGCAATGTCTACCTTTCAAATCCAATATTTGAAACCATAGGCTGTGCTCTAAGAGGCCTGGGCTCAAAGATCCATGAGAATGCCCTCAGGGAACCCTGTCATGAGCTCTGGGGGCCACCCTCGTCCCTAAGAGTGTCTCCCCAGGAACAGAACCTGTTGTCCCTTCTTAACTAAAGCCTATGCCTGGCCCTAGAGCAGCAAAAGGAGGCCAGGGGCTGTCCTTTGTCTCCAAAGTTCAGGGGTGGCCTAAGAGTCCTGCGGAAGAAAGTCTTATGGGGACGGTGTGAGAGAGATCAGGTACCAGCACAGCTGGATGAGGAAGAGGCCTGAAAAATCTCTCCTGAGGGGACATCTTGGCCACCTAAGTCAGCTGGGCTCCTCTAAAGGCAATGAGAAGGGTCTGGGAGTGTAGCTCAGTGGTAGAGCATGTGCTTAGCACGTGTGAGGCCCTTGGTTCTATCCCTAGCACTGCAAAATAAAAATAAAAAAATAAGGAGGCAGTTGAGCAATGAGCTTCTGATGTCTTGGAACAGAAGAGATTTGGAGAAACACTTATCAGGAAGGAGTACCCTGAAGCAGGTTGTCCCCAATTCTCCCCAAATCTAAGCACTCTGGGCTCTTGGGTTTCCCAGGCAGGACTTGCAAGACACCTGGTGCTGGCTGCCAGAGCTGCCCGGTTCCACACCCTCCTCAGTTTGCCCATGTTTGCCTGTGGTATCCTAGGAACGCGGGGCTTTGAGCCTTGTGGTCCTGTTACATAACAGCTTCCATCCCATCCTTGAGTTCAGCCCTCCAGCAGAGCGGAGCCTCTTCTCCACACACAGGCTCTTGCTGCCCAAATCAACCATTTCTGCCACTCCTCTACCCATCTCCAATGTGCAGAGGAAGGGAGCTTAAGAAGCAATCAACATCAGCTGGATTCTTCCAACAGGGCACTCTCATCCTGTCCTTGTCCCACGTGAGCACAGCGCCTGACAGTGGCTGCACACTGGCCACAGCGGCTCTCCAAAGCCAGCAAGCCTCGTGGGTAGCCTCAGAGTTGGTGTGGCACCCATATACCTCCCCAGAGCCTTCTCTGCACCACAGCCCATCTTCTGCCCAGAACAGGTCCAAGGGCAGACCCCTATTGGGGGTCCTCCTTATCCAGTCCTGCTACTGTCCCTGTGCCTGACCCCACCCCTTGGGCACCTGGGCAGCCTGCCAACGCAGACCTCCTGTGCTCCTACCTGTCCTCTTCTCTGGCCAAGGCAGAGAGTGCTCCAGCAGGGACTTGAGGACCTCAGGCATGTCCATGGCAGGGGCCACTCCGATCCGGTCGCAGCTAGACATGGCCCAGCAGGAGATGCTTGCTCCGGGAGTTTAGAAGCAGCTGGAGAGGCAGAGGCTTGCCCGGGTGGGGAGCCGCAGGCTGGGGAGGCAGGCGGGGTGGAAGCCTGAGGCAGCCAATGGGCAGCACCAGCCCTGGCCCGCCCGTCCACCCCCAGCTCGGCCACCTGCCAGCTCCTGCTGCAGCCAGGCCTTCCCTTCCCGCTGCTTGGCAGGGTGGACCTGGCCCTGTGCCAGCTATAGCACGTGGAGCCGCAGCGCCAATCCTCACACAGAGAACCCGGCCTGTTATCTAACTTTGCAAAGGGAAGTTCTCCCCCAGGCTGGGAGCCATAACCAGGGCTGCCAGATGAGAACGGTGAGCAGTTCCACGCCCACGTGGAGCATGCCCACATGGAACCTGCACGACACTAGGGTGGGGCAGAAGAGTCCTGGAGTCCCAGGCACAGGGGAGAGAAGGGCACACCCTGGAAACCATCCTAGGCTGGGACCCAAGACCCCAGGAAGAAAGGATGGTAGGCAAGACCAGCAGCCCAGGCAGCTCAGCACAAAAGATACCATGTGTGGCAGGTTCTGGCACATGAATGGCATTGTGCATTCATGTGTGAGCTTGTGTGCCTCAAGGGGCCGTGGCATGCTGGGACAGTGAGTATGTGCCATGCACACATGCCTTCAAGGCACACAAGTGTACATGTGGCATGCGTAAATGGAGCTTTATACCATCTGCAGTTTGAAGCCTGTTCTCCAATTGGAAGTGACAAAACCTGAAGCCTGAGTTTCTCTTGTCTTCCAGGAAGAGGGGGAAAGAGGAAGGACCCTAGAAGATGAGTCCTGAGATGGTAGGTAGCGGGGGCCACTGAAACAGGGGCAGCCTGGCAGGCTTTGGCTCAGGCTTTCCTGATGGTAAGTCCTGCTACCTAGTCTGTCATGGGGACCTTGGTGGCAATTGGTTGTTATCCCCTCCCCATCCTCCCACCAGGATGCTGTCTGGCCTCTGTGATCCCCAGCACTTGAATGTGTGGGTGAAGCCAAGGATCCGTGTTGCCATCCTTCTGACCAGCATCAGAATGAATCCAGACTTGGCCAGGGGCTCTTGAGTCTGCCTTGATGTGGAATCTTGGACAAGCCAGACTGCAATTCTGGGTCTGGATTCCAAAACTGCTGACTGCAGTCCTGTTTCCTTTCAGCTTTAGTTCCATGGCTGTGGGTTGTTAAGTACCAGGTTTTCTGCCCTGTGGCTGATCACTACAGCATCCTTCACTGCTCTCCAGAATTGCATTTTGAACAGAATAAAAAATACTCCAGGAGCATTTTATGGCTTCTTCCCTCCCAGTCATCCCCAACTTATTGTGTATTTACTCTCCTTTCCTCTATAATAATCTTCCTCCAATTTTTTTGGATTATTCTTTTCCCCAGTTAATTAAAAATTTATTTTGAAGCCTGGTGTGGTGGCGCAAGCCTATAATCCCAGCACTTAGGGAAGCTGAGACAGGAGAATCGTGAATTCAAAGCCAGCCTCAGCAACGGTGAGGTGCTAAGCAACTCAGTGAGACCCTGTCTCTACATAAAACACAAAATAGGGCTGGGGATGTGGCTCAGTGGTCGAGTGCCCCTGAGTTCAATCCCCGGTGCCACCCCCAAAAATTTATTTTGAATTAAAAAACCCCAGTACATGGCTCAAAGCTCAAACCCTTTGATAAGGTATACTTTAGAAGTATCATTTATATCCCTGCCCCCCCTCTCCATCCCCTATCTTAAATTTTTTTTTTGGTACTGGAGATTGAACTCAGGGGCACTCGACCACTGAGTCACATCCCCAGCCCTATTTTGTGTTTTATGTAGAGACAGGGTCTCACTGAGTTGCTTAGCGCCTCGCCGTTTCTGAGGCTGGCTTTGAACTCGTGATTCTTCTGTCTCAGCCTCCCTAAGTGCTGGGATTACAGGCTTGTGCCACCGCGCCCGGCCCCTCTCTTAAAATTTTAGATTGTTTCTCTCTCCAATGTTTTTTTTTTTTTTTTTTGCGAAAGTAAGTATATATGTAAACTTTTTAATTACATTTTTTGAAGAGTCATGTTTTGATCAGTTGAGGGTACTTGCTAACCACAAAGGGCACCCCTCCTGCTCTGTTCTAGCCAGAGACCTGTGGCTCTGCACCTCTGGGGATAAGGGTGAGGACAGGCCTGGCGTACAGGCCACCTTGAGTGGGCCTATGATTTGCAGGAGGGGCTGACTCAAGCTGGGCTGGCATAATGCCATCACGGCCGAGGAACCTTCTTTACCATAAAACTGGCTTCGTGCAAAGGTGGAGTGGGCAGATGCCCACGGAACATTATTTTGGAGACCATAGGAAGTGATCCACGTATTTCAAAAACATCCACCTGCTACATGACATTTACTTCTTGGAGATTCACTCCTGTGAATTTCCTGCAGATTCACAAATGTCCTAAGCTTCGCAGACCATGCATGCATGCTCACCACATACTGTGGCTTCCATGTGTCCCCTAAAAGTCATGTGGCTTTATAAGAGAACTAGCACATTTGTTCTGTCTCATGTGACATTCTCCACCTTGTTCTGCAGCAAGAAGGCCCTCACTTGATGCAGAGCCGTTATGGGTGCCATGCTCTTGGACTTCCAGCCTCCAGAACCAAAAGCCAAGTAAATTTTTTCTTTCTTTTTGGTATTGGGGATTGAACCCAGGGGCATTACACCACTGAGCTACATCCCCAGCACCCCCCTTTTTTAAATATTATTTTTTAGTTGTAGATGGACACAATATTTTTATTTATTTTTCTGTGGTACTGAGAATCAAACTCAGTGCCTCACGCGTGTGAGGCAAATGCTCTACCACTGAGCTACAACCCCAGCCCTTTCTATTTTGAGACAGGGTCTCACGAAGTTGCTTAGGGCCTCACTGAGGCTGGCCTGGAACTTGCTTTCTCCTGCTTCAGCCTCCTGAGTTGCTGGGATTACAAGTTTTTGGTTTTTGTTTTTTTCCTTTTGGGGAAAGGAACCCAGGAAAGTGCTTTAAAAGTGAGCTATGTCGGGCTGGGATTGTAGCTTAGTGGTAGAGCGCTTGCCTCGCCATGCATGAGGCACTGAGTTCGATCCTCAGTACCACATAAAAATAAATAGATATTTTTTTAAAAAGTGAGCTATGTCCTCAGCACTTTTTGTTTTGAGGCAGGGTCTTGCTAAGTTGTGAGGCTGGCCTTAAACTTGCAATCCTTCTGTTCCTTCTGAGCAGTTGGTAAACTACCTTGTCTCAGGCATTTTGTTACATAACAGCAAATGGACTGACACACCATATATGTGGTACCAGGTTAGACCTGGTGAGCACTCAAGGCTAAATAACATACTCAGCCAGTTAACTCCTCAACTCAAGTATTTTCATGCCACTTAAAATTTCATGTTAGCATCTCCTACTCTACACTCAAGGTATCCACCAGTCAGCAGGGACCACATCAGGAGGATGTGGGGCCAGGGAAGGTTGCATACATACCTAGAGACATCTGGAGGGGCTGCAGGGCAGGTGTGCTGGAATTGTCTGTACTTCTTAGGTTTCTGGGCTAAGAGATCCGATGCCCTCTGCAGACGGTGTGGGTCTGTTGATTTACCTATCAGTGCCACTGAACCCATTCCTGTTCCTATCCTTGGTTTTTCAACGATTGATTGCATTTGTCTCCAATTCACTGGGAACAAGGTGTCCTTTATGTCCTTTATGTGCTGACAAGTATATCTTCACAGCAGAAGACCCTATGATTATTGAGCCAGGAGGTCCAGCTCATGGAGGACTTGGTCAAGAACTTTCACTGTGCCTTGCCCTCTCCTTGGTCAGCAGGGTATATTTGACTTCTAGGATCCAAATGAATATACCAGAAGAGGTTGACACAAACTTACTGATCACCAATCAGGTAGACTGGATGGCTCGGATAACCTTTTCCCAAGAGCCTGGGTATATTTTCCAGGAGGCTACACAGGCTCTGGAGGTGAGGAATTATGTAGAGGTGGTTTTGGACAGAACACTCAAAAGCCATCTCTGGAGACAGAGCTGCCTGCAGGTCCCTGCCAGGCCCTGCACCTGCCCCAGGCCTGTCCATGGAAGCAGCAGGCCCAGTGTGGAGGAGCTGGGGTACTCACTGCAGCCTCTCCTCATGGGGGTGAAGATCAAGAAACAGACTTGTGTTCAATCACTAGGGACTCATCAATGGCACAAATATCAGCCACTGACTGCAAAGATCCAGGTTACATTGATATGTATAACCATATATGTGAAATAAAATGAAGAGAAAAAGAAAGATGTAGACCAGTGAGTGCACGCTGATTATAGTGATGCAGGAATCTGCCATTTAGGCTGGTCTCCCCAGAAGGCGGCAGATTCAAGGGAAGTGGATTTCTTAAGTAGTTTTACATTCTCAGAGTGTGGGATGGGGCGGGTGTTAGGTAAGGGTTACCAACCTGAGCCAAATAAGGGCCGAAAGAGAATTAAAGGAAATTTATAACAATTGAATCTAGTCCACGGGGTTTACTGAAGTCCTGCTTGTCTCACTCTCTCATATTCTAAGTTTAAGGAAGGTCCTGATGAATGCTCACGCTCCGTCCAGCCTGAGGGCAGGTCTCTTTCTCTTTGGGTACTGTACTTTGCACACCACTTGGCTTTTCACCATGTGGCCAGCGGTGCCCAGAATTCCAGAACGTTCGTGCTGAAGGAACCTTTGCTAATTTCCACTTCCCACGTTATCTGAGGGCCTTTGTAACCTGCTCTGAACCTCTCTGGGCTGCAAGTGTGGTCAGACTTTTCGGACTATCAGGGAGAACAGACATACTTTCTGCACAGTGCCTGGCTCTAATGAGGTGCCTAATAAAGATGGCTGCTTCAGTTCCTCATCCCACCATTCATGAAGCCTCTGATGTCTTCTGCATACCTGTCCCAAACAATTCTCTATCTCTGGGCGATTCATAGGCCCTGGGCCTCTGTCCTGGGGCCACTCTACCTGCAGTTTAAGGCTATTTGGAGAGCATGCACTGTGGAACATGTGTATGCCCTCCTCTCAGGAACCCCCTCACTACCTGTACTGTATACCCCCCCACACAAATACCTCTCATGACAGCAGATACAAAACTCCTGATCTAATATACCTGCTCCTATTAAAGAGGAAGAAACTGAGCCCACATGACCTCAGTCTTCCTTGGGCCCAGAGGAGTGGGGGTTGCAGTTGGGATCAAATTTCAAAACATTATGATCCTTCATCATCCTGAAGGGGTAGAATCCAGAAAACACACAGAACCTACCACAGCACATGATGATAAAAGCAGGGAGGTGTGGGTGCACCTGGGCAGCCCCCAGGAGGGCTGCAAGCAGACAGCAGAAGGGCTGGCAAAGGGCAGCTCCTTCCTGGGGCCACTTGCATGGAGCTACCAAGGGGCTACGGGAGCCCAGTCTGGGGGGCCTGTGTGCACACAGAGACACACACACTTGCCCCTCACCACTGGGAATGCTTGTCTGAGTCACAGCCAGCAGCAGCCAGCTCTGCTCCATGAGCACAGAGCAGTCCAGGGCCAGGCAGGGAGGAATAGGAGCGTGACACCTCAGGAACAGAGAGGGTCAAAGGGCACACGTTTATTCTCTAGAACAAAGGCTAAAATAAGCAAGTTTCTTTCATTTTATTTTAAGAAGGACAAAAATTGTTATTAAAACATCTACATTATTATCAAGATACTAGACCTTATGATATTTCATATTAAAGTGTGGTATTCTTAAAATTTTAATACACAGACATTTTAAAAGGACCATTAAATTGATTACTGCTGAGCTGAGAAATGCAGCATCCCTCCCCGTCCCACCCCAGCCCCATGTCCACCATGCCATCTTATCCCTGCCTGGTGGTGGGCATGGGCCAGACTGAACTCTTAGTCTCCCAGCAATGGCCCTGGAGGGGTCACATTTGAAACAGTTACCCTCATCATTAAAAGCATTTTCTGCACCGCTGCCCCCTGCCCTGCCTCCCACTCTCCTCCCTACCCTGTGGGGGATCCAGCTCTGGCCAGGCCAGGGAGCCCCAGATCTCAAAGGGCGCTGGACAGATAACAGGATGAAGATGAAATCTCTGAACTCCAATCCCATTGCCTGGGCTTTGGGGGAGACAAATATATATCTGAGCACTCAGGCTCCCTTCTCATTAGACAGGGGTGGTCTGGGAAACTAGTGGACGAACAGGGTGCAGGTGGGGGCCACAGCCACCCTTACTGCCCACACCACCTCAGAACCATGGCTCCAGTCCCTGTCTCCTTGCAAACAGTCCAGTGATCCTGAAAAACCTCCTAATCACACAAGGATGGCTGCATTTTCTGGCCAAATTCTTTATCTTTAGCCCTCATTAGAAGTGATTCCTTGGATACCACACACATATATAATATTATATAGAGCGATATATTTAATACCTGTGTATATATGCATCACGGGGGCGACATATATACACACTAAAACCAAGGCTGGTGACGACAGACTGCAACACCACGGATCAGGAGAACAAGTACCA
The DNA here is from genome assembly GCA_004024805.1 of Geosciurus inauris. Taxonomy (NCBI): domain Eukaryota; kingdom Metazoa; phylum Chordata; class Mammalia; order Rodentia; family Sciuridae; genus Geosciurus; species Geosciurus inauris. Next base: position 85,473 of record PVHX01005456.1, on the reverse strand, counting down.
TTGACATTCACAGCCACCACCCACCTTGGGTGTGGTCTCTCCGCCCCTCCAGCCACACCACCAGCACCCAAACTGGAGTGCTGGCTTGCTGGGGGGAGGGGGCAGGGGGCAGGGGGCCGGGAAGAGGGAAGGGTGCATGCCATGACTATTGGGAGAAGGTTGGGCAGTGGCGGCACGAAGAACAGGGTCCTCTGTGGCCCCCAGTGCCCACACTATCAATCCTTGCTGGAGGAGAAATATGGGGTATTCCATTCTCTGCATCTCACTCCCCCCAGCCTTAGCCCCTGGTTCCATCTGGGGGTGCCCCACCCCTTGTGCCAATGATGTGGGGGATTCTGGAATGTCTGAGGAGCCAGGGGAGGCTGGGTCTGCCCATGGGGGGTGGGAAGGAGGTGGGGGGCACACAGACACCTCATAGGACGGGAGAGGCCTTGGTGGGTGGGGGCAGGGGCTGGAGATCAGCTGGGGTCCCAGGCAGCTGGCAGGGTAGGGGATCAGGGAGAGGCTGGGGCAGATGGCCTTACTGGTAAGTCTTGGGGAGAGGAGTTGGTAAGTCCAGGAAAGAGGGGCCATGTTCCATCCTGGAGTGGCCCATGGAGCCCAGGGTCAAGTCTCCCTTTTCTCCACATCCCGCCTTTGAGTCCCCTCCCCATGCCCTGTGCCTTGTGTAGAACCTGCCTTCTGCCACTTCTCCCTGAGTGGGTGTGGGGATGTAACCTTTGCTGCTCACCGCAATGACCATCCTCAGGAGGGCCTGTCCCTCTGTGGGATGCTGACATGACCAGCCCTTCTCTGAGCAGCCCTTCCTTAGCCCCCAAGGGCACTGCATGGGGCCCCAGCCACGCACTGATTCAGAACCTGTCCCAACCCCACTGAGGAGCATGGAGGCTCTAATTGGTAACTGGCCCTGAGACTCCTGACCCGTGCTTTCATCCAGCTCTGCCTGTGGGGGCTGGAGACTCTGGACAAATCACTCCTCCTGCTAGGACTGTTTCCTTGTCTGAAAAATGGGGTTTGGGCTGGGTCAGTTCCGAAGGCTGAGGACGTATGATCTATGCTAATGGCCTGGGAGGGAAAGGGGCTGGAGGGGTGTGTGCCAGAGAGAGCCCAGATCCTTAGTCAGGCTCCAGAGATCATCCACCCAACTCCTCCCACCCTTCCAACCAGAGGGGAAACTGAGGCCCTGGGAATATATGACCAGTATAGTCACTTATATGGACCTGGATAAGTTCCCAGGTCCATCCTGGGGCTGCATTTTAAAGCTAATTGGGGCCTCCTGCCCTTGTCCTGATCTGCCCCCAGGAAGAGGGGTGGGGGAGGAAGGAGGGGGAGAAGGACCTCCTGCTGCAGATTCAAGTGGGGACCCCAGGCTCCCCAGCCCTGAGCTTTGGGCCCCCTTTAGGAGCAGACACAAGTTAAAGCTGTAGGCCGAAGCTGGAGGGGTCAGCCAGGCCCCTCCCTCTCCAGCCAGGAGAGTTGTGGGGGTGGGGAGAGTCTGCCCAGGTTTCAGCAGGATGAGGACCCTGGGACCTTTGAGGCTGCAGCTTGTGCACCTGGATATGCACACCTGGGGCAGTGGGGGTGGAAGATGGATGGCACCCCAGGGGGTCAGGGGCTGCCTGATGAGGGTGGCCTCCCACCCCCAGCTGGCCTGCCCTGACCCTTTCATCTGGCCCTCCTTCCCCATCCCCACCCCCTGACCCCAGGATTTTGCCCATGGCCAAGACCTGACCCTACTCTCCGATGGTGGTGGCAGCAGCGGCAGCAGCAGGGGCTTCTGGGGTGGCACCAGCAGTGTCCCCGTCCTCTTGCAGCAGGAAGTTGTATTTGCCAAAGTCGTCATCCCGTGGGCACAGAAGCATGTCCTTGCGGGCCTTGGCCAACTTCTGCTTCAGCACCTCACGCCGGTCCAGCCACTCGTTGAGCTCTTCCTGTCCATGGGCGCAGCGGCACTTGTCCCCATCTGGGCAGGTCTTTCCCTTCTGGAGCCTGTGGGCGGCAGGAGGCTCACTGCCTAAGCTCTGTGCCTTCCTGCCCCCAGCTGTGGGACCTGGGGTCAGCCACTTGACCTCCCCCCAAACAAGCCCTTCCCTGGGTAGCTTTTTTTTCCCCCCCAGGTCAGTTAGCACCTAGATGCCTGGCCCTCTTGGAGATCTGAGCTAGGGCCACAAAAGAGGGGACTAGGCAGGTCTGAGCCCACTTCCCAATCCTGCCCCCACCACGCAGGGCTGTACCCAAACCCAAGACATACCAGGCCCTCAGGCCATATCTAGGCCACAAGGAGCCACAACTGGCCACTGCATCCACGTCCTTAGGCCCACCTGCATCCCACCAGGCCCTGCTGCGCCACCCCACCCTGCCCTTCTTGGAGCACCTGTCGCAAAGCCGGAACTCGCCCATGGGGAAGCGGTAGGCCCAGCCACTGGCGTCACTGTCCGACGTGAAGACCTTTTCTTTGTGCTTCTCAGACTGTATGTGCTGCTGCCACTGCTTCTTGCTGTTGCTGTTCTTGCCACAGAGCCAGCAGTGGTAGCCCATCTGGGGGCACAGTCGCTGTGGGTGTCAGCTCCCCGCCTTCCCCCCAGCCCACCCCTCCAGGCTGCCCTCCTGGGTCAGGGGTAAGCTGTGGCCCAGGCTTACCATGATGTCGGCATAGTCTGTGGGCATCTGGATCTGCTTCTCCCCTTCCCGAGGGCTGATCGGGGTCCCTTCCCCAGGCTTCCCTGGGTTGTGTTTTTTCAGCCACATGTCATAGGTCTGCTGCATGTCCAGGACTGGCCGGGGACAGAGTGCCTAGTGAGGGGGCTTCCCCATCATCCCTTCTGCCCCACGACCCCCGCTGGACTGCCACTGGAAGCCATGGGATTCCAGGCCCTGTTGCTAAGCCGCCCAGCCTCGCGGCCTGGTCAGCAAGCCTGGAGGGGTGTCAGCACAGAGGAGACGTGGGGCAGGTCTGCCACTCACTCTTGTTCTCCTTCATGAACGTCCACATGTCCCTCTCCTCAGGGCTGTGTGCGAAGGAGCAGTTGCCCACATACTGGCACTTGCGGCCATTCTGTGCGTGGATGCAGAGCTGGGGGAGGGGGCAGGAGAACCTGTTGAGTCCCACCTGCTGCAGGAAACACTTCAGGGCTCACGATCCCCGCCCCACCTGCGCGCGCCCCAAAGCTCACATCGTATTGCTGTGGGAAGTTGCGAATGGATGGCAACGGCCTCACTGACACCCACTTCCTCTTGGCCTTGGACATCACCAGGAGGACACGCCGTTCCTTGGTCCAGCTGCAGGACAGAGAGGGAAGCCAGTGAAAAGAACTTGGGGTGAAGCCTCAGAGCTGTGTGACCTCTTCAGAGAGCCCTGGCCTGAGTCTTTGTCTCCTCACCCATGGTGCAGGGGTGGGCCCCATCCTGCCCAAGCCCCTGGCTGGTACCCGCTCACCAGTGACGGGCCTTGGCACTGCAGTACTTGAGCTCCTTGTCAGGTTCCACCACCTGCCCGTTCCTCCAGCACTGGCCACACACAAACTTCATCTGCAGGTCAAAGGTGCTGGGCCCATGTGTCCTTGGGGCACCCTGTGTGGGGATGTGGGAGAGGCTGGTGACACTGCAGGCACCAGGCCCAAGGCCCTGGGGTCTGTCACACGGGCAGCCTCTTCAGTGCTAGGACCATCCAGGTCTTAGAATGGGCTGGTCTACTCCTCGGTTCTACTGACAGCAGTGACTTCCCAATTGCAGGGCCGCAGGCTTCTTGTGTGGGAGCCAGGCCAGGAATGGGGGTCCTGTTTCCCGACCACGGGCTCTTTCTGCTCTCCCTGGCTGGCTCCCGCCTTTCCTCACCCCCTTAGCGGCCTGCTCTGTGGAGCTGCTGCATTTTCGGGGCGCCGCATGCTATGTCACACCTCCTGCCTTTGCACATGCTCTTCCCTGCGCCTGGAATGCCTTGCCTCCATTCTTCATCCAACTTGCTTTAGAAACTGTCCTTCAAAATTCAGCTCAAGCACTGCTTCCTGCAGGAAGTCCTCCCTGGAGCCCTCCTGTCAGAGCTGTCCCTTTTGTGAGCTCCCACAGTTGCTAAACCACTGCACACTGACCAACAGATCAGGTCAGGAGTGCTGGGCCCGTAGACAGCAGGAGTCCCAAAGGTGGGGTGGGTATAGTGGATTCCGCCTTGGGCAGCCCTGGACTCTGGCCAGTCCCCCATACTTCTTCCCCATCCTTTAGCTTGCACCCCTGGGACAGGGCAAAGGGCAAGAACTGGGAAACGTGCCCACCCCAAGGCCGTGACCAATCTGATGCTCTATGAACCCTCCAGCCATCCCTCTCCCTTCCTGTTAGCTAAGGCCTCCCCATTCTCTTGGGATCCTTAGGTGTGGGGTCACCCCTTTGGGCATCCCTTGTTCCTCCAGACTGGCAGGTATATGTGTCCTGCTATAGCAATTACCCCAGGACAGGAGCTGTGGCCCACACCCCTGTGACCCAGCACTGCCCTGACCAGGGCCTGCCCTGAAATAGGAAAGAACTTGTCCTCAATACTGACTAACCCCTGGTCTGGCACAGGGCAAGCTGCAGCCTGGCCCAGTCCCAGGATAATGCACATTAATCCCAGGGGCGAGGCACTGGGAAGAATAACTGGGATGCATGGAACTAGCTTGAGCAGGCGGATTACCCACATGCTCATGATTCCTGGATGTTCCTCTTGTCACGAGAAGCACTGAGGGGAAGTTATTACTCCCATTTCACAGCTGAGGTAGTGGGGTGCCCAGGGGCATGGGGGCTCAGACCTTGCTCTAAGGAACAGCCACACTGGTTCTGAGCTCCTAACAGGCTCAGGCCCCCTGCCCACATTTCATAACCACGTGGTCTCAGCAGCTCCCTGATGGCTCTCAGAGTGGGTGGGATCCTTCCCATCCCACTGAGCAGAGGCAGGCTCAGAATGGTTACCAAGCTCCCTCGGTAAGTGGACTGAGGATAGGGGTCTGGCTTGAGGCAGGCATTCATGCTTCTTTCTGATGGCACTGATAAGACACAGGCACTGGGCCCAGGCTGCTTCTGCCTGGTGTCCACACCCTCCTTGGCCTCACAGAGACACTGGCCTCACCCTCCCAATAATAAGCAAGAAAAAGTCTCATGCCTGAGCCACAGTTGGGCCTGGCACAGATCTCTTGTTCCTGAGCCAGGACCCAGCATGGTCACGTGGGTAAGCAAGGTGGGACATTTGCCAATAGGAGGGGAATAAAGCCCCTCATGGTACCTGTGGCTAGCTAGGTCCACAGATTGTTCCAGGTGTCCCTGGCAGCACCACTGGTCAGGAATGAGGGATGTGGGGTCAGAGGGAAAGAAGCCAGGACTTGGTGTTCTCTCTTTAGAAGGGTGAGTTGCTGGTTCTGTCTGGGCCTTCACGGCTTTCCGGTTGGGCTCTTGGCCAGGAGCAAGGACACCAGAGTGGAGCAGGGGTGGGCCAGGATGGAGAAAGAAAGGAAGGGACCAGGAAGAAGACTAATAAAGGAAGGCCCAAGGGACAGGCAGCCCTACCAGCCAGCCTGGCCTGCTCCTCTGTCCCTGCCACATTCAGGCTGGCCTCATAAGGAGTTAGGGGACCCAGCTTTCCCCCAGTTTGGTTAGTGGATAGATCTGGCATGGATGAAAGTGTCATCCTCAGGTGTGGACAAAACAGAGGGCTCACCTTACATACACCATCTCCTGGTCCCAGAGAGCACCCCTCTAAAAGCCTGGTATCCACAATGCCACCTATAATTACAGTGGTCTCATAGCCTAAGGTCATAAACACCAGGCAGCACAAGGCCTAGCATGTAACGGGGGCTTGACATGCCACAGGATCAGCTCCTGCCAGCCTCACCCCGACCTTGGCGCTGGGCGAGGCCAGACTTGGTGATGGGGTGAAAGGAATGGTGCAGGGCAAACTCTGGGCAAAATGTCAGTCAACCTGGACCTGCCCCTCAGCACATCTCTAACATGCTCCAAGCCTCAGCTTCCCCATCTGCAAGATGGGGAGAGCTTAATCAAGGTTTATCAAGGTATCAAAGTTTAACCAAATTATCACATGTAATAGAACAAGCGGAGATAATATGCCTGAGATAGTATGCTCGGATGTGTGAGCAGAGAACATGTCTTTTCCCCTGTGGCATGAGAAAGCTGCACATGATCCCACAGGGGGAGACCTTTTACAAAACCACTGGCTCTTCAAAAACATCTGTGTCTCAGAAGACAAAGACAAATCGAGGAACTGTTTTATATTAAAGGAGACTCAAGAAACAACAACCACACACAGTGCATTACCCAGAATTTTAGGAATAATTTATAAAATCTGAATAGTAGTCTTGTATCAATGTTATAACTCCACGGGGTGAGAGCAGGTCCTTTTTTTTTTTGGTACTGATGATTGAACCTGGGAGTGCTTTACCACTGAACTACATCCCCAGCCCTTTTGGTTGTTTTAATTTTGAGACAGGGTCTCACTAAATTGTGGAGGCTGGCCTTGATCTTGTGTTCCTCCTGCCTCAGTTTCCCCAGTCACTGGGATTAAAGGTGTGCACCACTGCACCTGGCTAGAGTGTCCTTATTTTTAAGACATATGCATAAAAGTGTTTAGGGTAAGAGGACATCACATCTGCAACTTACTCTCCAGTAAGTAAAGTGAAAAGGTGTTCATTTATGTATATAACTAGATATGGGTATATGTATACATACACACTCAGGACAAAGCCCCCCCCCATACACAGATGACAAAGACAGACACACAGACTACAAAGCAAGTGTGGGACATGGAACAATGTTAGCTTCTGGGGAATTCAGAAAGAGTGTACATGGATTCTTCATACTAAGTCTTACAACTTTCTAGTACATATGAAATTATGTCACAGTAAAGGAATAGGATAGACCTTATGGGGCCTGATCCCACCCTCAGTGCCAACCCTGGGCCTTACCAAGCTGCTGCTGGCCTTTCCTGCATGGGCTTCCATCTGCTGCCAGTATTTCTTGGATTCCTGAACGATGTCTTCATGGGTCATGCCTGGGGAGGATGGGGGCAGACACAGGTGTCCCTGAAAGAACTTGGCAAGGAGAGGCTGGGCATCTATAGGGTGCCTGTGCCACTCAAGGCCCAAGTGAAGAAGCCTCACCCCAGTCAGGCTAGGCCATGGTAAGACTCAGCATGCAGGGAATCCACTCATCCTCCCTGGCCTGTTTGCTCATCTGCAACATGGGACTGAAGGCCTCCCTCTCCATTCCCCTGTTGGTATTGCCATCTCCTGGGCCTGCTGCCCAGCACCCTTTCCTGACCCCACCTCCTCCCTCAGTGGGGGTTTAGGCCTGACCCTGCTTGAAGCCCTAGCCCACTGGTTTTTAGGATTCCATCTAGCTCACCAGCTCACCAAGTTGTCATGGCTCTTCACTGCCAGTCCCCAAAGGGCAAATGCTACAGACTGGTGGCCTGGATCCTCCCTGGATTCCCAACAGCTTCAGACTATAGACAAGGAGCCCACCCTGACGGTCTAGCTCACCACGTCTTCCCAAGTCCTCCATTCTTTCTAGTGCTTTCCCACAATTTGCTTTCCAATTGTTCTGTGGATACGGCTCCATAGCAGCTACACATTTGGGCCACGCAATGCACTTTATACCCAGATTCCTGCTGATGATCTGCAAATGTGTATCTACAGCCTAGACCTCTCCGGTGAACTTCCAGCCTCCCACATTGGGCTGCCTGCTCCACATCTCTACTTGAAGTCCGACAGGCCACTTTGACTCCCTGTCCTATGCTAAGCCTTGAAGTCACCCCCCAAACTTCTTTCTCCTATAGCTTCCCCTTTCTCAGAACACAGAACCCCATTCTTCCAGGTACTCTGATCTTGGAGTTGACCTTGCCACCATCCTTTGTTTCATACTTCATATCCAGTCCATCAACAAATTGTATAGGTTCCACTATCAAAATAGAACTGGAATGTCACTAATTCTGTCACTTCCACTACCACCACTCTGGCCTGAGCCACACCCTCACTGATGTCTCTGCTTCTGCTCTTACTTCACCCAGCAGCTACAGTGACGTGAAAATACTGATCAGATCCTGCAATTCCACTGACTTACACCCTGCTGACGTTGCACATCACATTTGGAACAGTCCCTAAGCTTTGCATTTTGGACAAGGCCAACTGCAGGCATGTGCTGCTTAACGATGGGGCTACAGCCTGAGAAATGTGCTGCTGGGGATTGCCTCTGCTTTTGAATATCACAGAGGGCACTTACACAGACCTAGAGAGTGGAGGGAAGTGCTCCACAGGGCCTCTTGATGTAATCAAGAGACGTGGTAAACAAGACGTATGAAGCTCCTGCCAGTGTCACGTGGCAAACTGCTTTACAGCAAACTTCAATAAAAAAATAAAGAAAAAACTAGGAGTACACTCTAAAATTACAATAAAAAGTATAGTTCTAGTAAATACATAAACCAGTTACATAGTCATTTTTGGGGGTGGGTACTGGGGATTGAACTCAGGGGCACTCGACCACTGAGTCACATCCCCAGCCCTATTTTGTGTTTTATGTAGAGACAGAGTTGCTTTGCACCTCACCATTGCTGAGGCTGGCTTTGAACTTGCGATCCTCCTGCCTCAGCCTCCCAGGCCACTAAGATTACAGGCTTGCGCCACTGTGCCGGCTCATTTTTATTATCAAGTTCTATGTACACACAGCTGTGCGGTGCTTTTAAATGATTGGCAGTGCAGTAGGTTTGTTCACCCTAGGCATCACCACAAACAACTGAGAAACTTGTTGCATTATAATGTTATGACAATTATGCTGTCACTGGGAGACAGGAAGCTTTCAGCTTCATTATAATCTTAGGGGACCACCATTGTATATATAGTCCATTGCTGATTACAACATCACCTGTGGCACATGCCTGTATTTTCTTTTTTAAAAAATGTTTTTAGTTGTAGATGGACACAATACCTTTATTTTGTTTATTTATTGTTTTATATGCAGTGCTGAGAATCGAACCCAGTGCCTCACACTTGCTGGGCAAGCGCTCTACCGCTGAGCCTCAACCTCAGCCCCACATGCCCGTTTTTCTGTTTAAGGCCAAGAGACTCTTACACACTTGGGTCCCCGTGGACCCTGGAGCCTCAACTCTACCCTGCCCCATTTACTATCATAGCCCCCATGGATAGTGCTCCTTTCTCCTTGGGGCCTCTGGCCTTGCTGTTCCTTCTGCCTGGAACAGCTAGCCCTCTGCCCTTCTCCCCCATCTGACCTAAAATGCTCCCCTGTGGCCCTGTCCTATTGCTCTGCTCTACTTTCCTCATAGCACTGATGCATATCTGAGATGATACCACTATTGATTCTTAAGGGGCCACTGATTTTCCTACACACACAAAATGCTGCTAACTAAATTAGGACAGGCTGTGGGGAGAAGTGCACATCACAGGTCAGATAGAACATGAGATGCACTTCCCAACTTGGATAGCGCGTCCTGCCCCACTGATGTCCCCTGGAGCAAGGGCCTTCGCTGAATCCTCTGACACAAGAGAAACTGCTCAATAAATCTTAGATGAGCATGTGGGTGAGTGTCTGGTAATCTGTGATGTAAAGATCAGGATTGCACTTGCCAGGTGAGCACACGGAGGCTAAGGGAGAGCCCCTTAAGCTCACAGTCTCCTAGGCAACAAGTGGAGGAGCTGGAGCAGGATCCTGGTCTACTCAGCTCTGCAGCCTGGCTTGGACTCCGTCTCTACCTGGGCTCCCCTGGCAGTGCCCAGGTGGGGAGAAGCCTAGGATCCTCCATGCCTAGATGACTCCCAACAGCAGGACTTGTTTCCTCTGTGACATTCAGGATGCACCAGCTCCTCCAAAGAGCTTGCCCAGTATCCGCCCTCCTGAGGTCCCTTCCATTGGCCAGCGTGCCCTGGGGCTTCCACCAAGCCAGTTCACACGTCCCTTTGCCTGTCCCACCTGCCCCTCACCTGAGTATTGCTGCAGCAGCCAGACCTTGAGCTCAATGAAGCTGTGGGCAAAGTGGCAGCTGTCCTCACGCAGGCAGCCGTAGCGCACCTCATGGCGGCACACGTCGAACTGGAAGTGCTCCTGGAACTGGCGAATCTTGGAGTACTTGAGGGAGGTGGAGCGGACGATGTGCACCAGGCACCTGGTGGGCAGGTGGGGAGGGCACAATGCAGATGCAGCCCTCCTGACCCTCCACCTTCCTGGGCTGCTGCCCTTCCCAGTGCCAGGAAATCCTGAAGGGAGAGACTTGTCTGTGGGTATCATTGCCCCATTCACTGATCCCAAAATGTGGGTGGAACAGTGGGTCACAGGTCAGGGTCCTACAACTGGGCAGACCGAGGCCTGAGAGTCCTGGTTCTGCTTTGCTAGTGTCCCCCCTCAGGCTTCAATCCAAGGCCTACTTCATCCGGAGCTGCCCAAAAGCAGGGTGCCAGACCCCACCTGTCATGAGGCTAGGAGAAGGAATGCCTATGGGTGGGAGAGCGAACTCTCAGGTTTTTGGCTGAATGCACTTCCTTGGGCCCCAAATCTTTTCTTCCTTTTTTCTTTTAATTTTTAAATTGGTGCATTATAATTATACATACTAGTGGGATACACTGTGACATATTTGTATATGCACATAATATAATCTGGTCAAATTCATTCTTTAGTATCTCCTTTTTCTTTCTCTGGTCCTCTTCCTCTACCCTATAGCTGTCCCTTCTATTTTCATGAGATTCCTCCCATCTTTTTTTTTTTTTCTTCTCTTTTTTCTCCATAGCTTCTACATATGAGAGAAAACATGATCCTTGACTTTCTGAGTCTGGCTAATTTCACTTAATGCTCTCAAGTTCCATCCATTTTCCTGCAAATTACATAATTTCATTCTTTATGGCTGAGTAAAACTTTATTGTGTGTATATACCGCATTTTCTTTATTCATTCATCTGTTGATGGACACCTAGGCTGATTCCATAAATTGGCTATTGTGAATCACACTGCTATAAACACGGGCATACATACATAGTTACAGTACAGACTTTAATTCTTTTGAGTAATTGGGTCATTTGTTGGTTCCAGTCTTTGTCTTTTGAGGAACCTCCATACTGATTTCCATTGTGGTTGCTGTCATTTATCATCTTACCAACAGTGTATAAGTGTTCCTTTCCCCCACATCCTTGTGGGCCAGGAATCTTTTTTTTTTTTTTTTAACTTTAAAAAATTTTTTTTTATTTTTATGTGGGACTGAGGATTAAACCCAGTGCCTCACAATGTGCGAGGCAAGTGCTTTACCACTGAGCTAGAGCCCCAGCCCTGGGCCAGGAACCTTGACCCTCACTGAAACCTACGAGCTAGGATCGCCATCAACCTAACAGATGAGGAAACCCAGGGCTGTGGTGGCTAGCACTTCAACATAAAGCCAGCCATGGGCCAGGCTGGTCCATGACTCAGGTGTGCCTGGCTGCAGGGCCTAGGCTCCGCCATCCACATGAGGACAGGGCCACAGCAAGCAAGAGGAGCAAAGGCAGCAGTGCCAACCCCACCCCATGCCTCCCATTCCCTTTCTGATGCTGATATCATAATGTGATGAATGCTAGACGGAGTCAGAGGGTGCCCTAACTTGCCTGCCAACTAAGCTGCTCCCAAGCTTCAGCTTTCCCTTCTGTACAAGAGGGAAAGTAACTCCTCCTGCAGTGGACTGCTGAGATAATCAAATACCTAAGACAATGGCTGGAATAGAGTAGCTGCTTAATAAACAGGTTCCTGTCCTTCCAGGTGGAGACTGCCTTTTGTTTCAATACCCAAGTCTACTCTCTGGCACCAGCCTTTCCCCAGCGTGGAGTGCCCCAGGGGGCCTCTCTACCCACCCCCAGCCGCAGGCTGCAGGACCCACTCACTTGTTGTTGTAGAAGCTGTGCTTGGCAGCCAGGTTGGAGCAGACAGATGGAGAATCCTTGGTGCCTTTGCTGATGATCCGGGGCTTACTGTCAAAGCAGATCTGCCCAGGGAAGGGATGGGCTGGGACCCTGGGAGGCTACCTGGGGAAGGGGTAGGCTGGGACCCCACATGGGCACATAGCGAAGGACAGCTGGTCCCTGCAAACCCTGACCTAGGTCAGAGTGAGGAAGAGAATCCCAGGATCTGTGGCCCCCACGCCTCTGTCTCTGGTTCACAGATAACCTGGGCCCTGGCTCCCTCTCTCTCCCTCCTCCCTCTTTCTGATCCTACCAATCCAAATGCCTGGAGCATGGGGTTATTCCATGTCTCTGTGCCTCAGTTTCCTCAGCTGTAAACTGGGGATAACCATACCTGCTTTGTCCCTCAAATTCACTGTGAAGGTTGAAAAAAGATCAGAAGGAACTGTAGGTACTCTGTAAACTACATTCTGCCACCTGGCTGTGAGCCATGATTCCCAAGCCATCTGCTCCCTGAGGGGAGCCGGCCCAAGTCCACCTGCTCTGAGCATCAGAGAAGGGGCTGGCTGTGCAGTGGATGAGCCATACCAAACCTTGCCAGCAATCCACACCCCAAGCCCTTGCTCCAGAGGTGGACATGACAGAGTCCCTTGACCTCAACAGATAAGCCACTTTCTCTCCCAAGGCCAAGCATAGTCTTCTGTGACCACTCTGGGGAGGGACTTGATGACAGCTCAGTAGAGCTGCTGAGATCAGAGCTGAGCCCAAGGGGTCTGAGATGCAGAAACATGGGACAGCTCTGCAGGGTGGGGACAGCCAGGGCACAGGCAGGAAATGCAGCAGGCATTGAAGCTGGCGCAGCTGGACTGGAAAGCATGTGGAGGGAGGAGTGGAGAACAAGGCCGGGAGCCCTTGCTCTAGGCAGCTGAGCAGGACTAACCACACCATGCCCACATAAGACATCCAGGGGCAACCCGGATGAGCGCCTGGTCCGCCTGGTTCCGGAGGACTGGCCATGAGGGCCAGCAGTGGCAGCTGACATTGAGATGGGCATCAGCGCTGGGCTTGAAGCTCAGCTCTGCTCTGGACTAGCCATGTGGCCTTCAGGCAGCTCCTTACTTCCTCAAATCCCAGCATCACCGTGCTTAAATAAGATGTATCTGCCAGCATGGCTGGGAAGGTGGGAATGAGGATCTAAAGCCTGGCAGGTGACTGTCAAGGGAAGAGCAGGTGGGAGGATTACTATTTCTTTGTGGCCTTGGTTTTTACATTTTCAAAATAGAGGACTAGATCTCTAGTAAAGACCTTTAAGGCCTAACTTTTTTACAATTAATGTTGTTGTATTTTTTATACCTTTATTTTATTTATATGTGGTGCTGAGGATTGAACCTAGTGCGTCACATATGCTAGGCAAGTTTTCTACCACTGAGCCCCAGCCCAGCCCGAGCCCCAAGGCCTAACTTTCGACAGTCCAGGGATCTACTGATTCTACAATCAGGCCTCCCATAGCCACAGGCTCCAGGACTGACCCCTACAATAGCCGGTGCCCAGGAGCAACCCCAGCCCTGCGTGTGCCTTAGACTGTGGGGGAGGCGGTGGGGCAGGCAGGTGTGCGGGTACCTCACAGAGGAAGGTGAAGATGCCCTGGTGCTCCTTGAGGAGCTTAGCGATGGTGAGGCTGCCGCGCTTGACACCCCCCAGCGGGTCGAAGAGCAGGTCACGGTTGAGGGTGCCCTTCCGCTCCTCGGTCCACACGTCAATCTCCTCCTGATGGTAGGCGAAGGTGCAGTTATCCCCGTACTTACAGTCCTGCTTGTTAATCATGTCTGCAAAGAGGCAACAGGATACACACGTTCTGCCAGGCAGGGACGGCAGCCTGCAGCACCCCCGGGATCCCGCTGGGGCCAGCAGGACTCAGCTCTGCTAGGTGTCCTACTTATGAAGACACCTTCCAAAATGCCCACCAGGCCCCTCTGTGTTGGGTACCTGCAGAGCTTGGCCACCACTCCTGCCTACTTGCCCCCAGAATTGTCTTCTGTAGATAAGGAAGATAAAATGCATTCAAAAGGCTTCTGGAAGTATGTAAACCTCTATGTAAATGGTAAGGATTTTTAAAAAATTATTATTCACCAGGAAACTAACACTGTATGGTTAAGAGCATAAACTTCCAAGTCAGAGAAACTTGTGCTGGGACTCCTTGTCACTCCCTGAGCTTCAGCTGTTTGTCCATGAGCAGAGGACACTGAGTTGTGAGGGCGGAGGCCAAGGAGTATGGAGAGATGGAAGCTTAGACCCTGGAGAACTGCCTTCTTGGGGTGGGACTTGATTTTTTTCTCTCCCTTTCCTTTTTTGTTTTCTTTTAATATTCTTTTAGTTGTAGACAGACACAATACCTTTATTTTTATTTATTTTTATTTTTATGTGGTGCTGAGGATTGGACCCAGTGCCTCACACATGCCAGACAAGTGCTCTACCGCTGAGCCACCACCCCGGCCCTCTTTCTTCTCTAAGTAGGCCTTGTCCCAACCTCCACTGGGCCACACCACAAGGAAACATGGGACATAGACCCAGAGAAATGGGTCACATGCCCAGGTGTGGGTGAGACAGGTACAGGGAGAAGCACTGTGGGAAGGGGTTTCCCACACAGCATGTGCCACGGTCGTGGGAGGGTCAGTCTGTTTGGGGAGTGGTCAGGACAGAGGCAGGAGGAGGCAAGTGCAGGGACTCGTAGGCCTGTCCAGTTTGGATTCAGTTCCACTGACCACAGCAGGGCTTCAGGGAGGATGGGGAACTGCTTGCAAAGGCCTGGGTGGGTGACTGCCACAGGCTGGGTCAGGAGACAAAGGCACTGCCTGGCAGACTCTCAAAGGCTCGGTCTCCTCATCCAGAACTGTGAGGACGTGTGTTGGTGAGTGCAGAGGAGGGCTCCACTCTAAAGAACTGATTGATGTCACAATTTCACATACTGCTATGTAGACTGGACTAAGTTGCTTGGTTGGGGAATAGAAGAAAGCAAATCGGGTATGTGACAATGTTCATCCAATACTGACCAGACGGCCATGGGACAGAAATGAGGATAGTGACAGTAATGTAATCAATCAAAAGGACTTTTTTTTTTTTTTTGGTACTAGGAGTGCTTTACACTGAACCATTTCCCCAGCATTTTTCACTTTTGATTTTGAGACAGGGTCTCTCTAAGTTGTTTAGGACCTTGCTAAGTTGCTGACTCTGGCCTTGAACTTGTGATCCTTCCGCTTCAATCTCCTGAGTTGCTGGGATTACAGGCGTGTACCACCATGCTGGCTAAGAACGGACATGTGTGAAGCCCTCCTACATGCCAATTCTAAGTGCTTTCTGTGCATTCTCTCCACATCCCCCTATAGACTTTGGATCCTTACAGTGGTAAGAAATCAGTTCTCCATGAACTGTGATACCCTCTCACTTGAGAGCACAGGCCACCACAAGGATCCATAGAATGTCCTGAATGTTTCCCACAGGTCTCTGGAGCCAGTCAGGATAAGGGATGGTCATTCTGACATGGAACTTGTCTTTACTGAAGCCAGGGCCTCAGAGCTCAGCTTCCTCACCTCTCCCATGACTGTGATGACCACACCTGTTCTGCTGCCTGCACCGCCAGAGCAGTGCCAGGGCGAGAGGAGCCAGGCCCTGGCTGTGCACCAGTCTTGTTGTAAGTCTCACCTTTGCACAGGTAGTAGGAGCCCACAAAGCTGGTCTTGGTGGGCCGAGGTCGGATTCGCTTCCAACTCTGGTCCTCGGAGCTCCGGAGCCGACCAAGTAAGATGTCCCGCTTGCACTTGTGCTCGAGGCCCTCGCGGTAGGTGTAGTCGCCTGCCCTGGGGCCTGTGAGCAGGACGGACAGAAAAAGTGGTTCCAGGTAGAACTGAAGGGTGACCCCTGGCAGGCCCAGGCAGTAGGTGGGAACTGGAAAACCTGCCCTCATGTGGGCCTCCCCAGCACCCGCCACACCCTCCCCTGCTATGTGCTGCCTAAAGATTAGGAGCAATGCTGGAGGGGGCCCTCCAAGGATCCATTCTCTCCCCTTCCTTTCAACCACTGCCGTGACCTGTGGTGAGCCTGCCCATCTCAGTGTCTCTCCAGAGTGAGTTATGAAAACAGTGCCCAGCAGAGGACAGGCCTCCACCATCATCCAAACCTTTCCTTCCTGCCTTGGAGGGGCTTAGTTTTCTGGCTCCTATCTCCCACTGATACATTAAGGTCCTTCTGTTCTGGACTTCCAAGTCATTGAGATTCCTGGCATGTCTGGGGACAGAAGGGTGTAGCCTCAGGGGTGATGTTACCTGTCTTGGGGTAGCACAGCTGGCAGGCCTGCTTGAATTCATGGGTGGCAGCCAAGGGGTTCTTGATGAGCAAGGCAGTGTTGGGCATGGAGGGCTCCGGCTGTAATAGGAGGAGGTCGGCCATCTTGGGCTGAGTGACAGCTGGACCACCACGGCCAGCCTAGGCACCGAAGGTAGAGGGTGCTCTTTGATGCCACCATCCTACCCAAGAGCAGAACTGTAGCCAAGAGCCCTCCCTCTTCCGTGAGCCTCCCTGCCCTTGTATTGTGGTCCAAGAGCCCAAACACCAGAGCCAGCCCTCAGAAGTCCTTGAGCGAGGCAGGTGCAGAGGTGACAGTGACCCTGGCTTAGAACTTTTCCTCGGATAAAAGGAGCAGTGGCCCTGATTGAGGCCTCTGCACATGCCCTCCCCAGTCCCCAGCCATTAGCATGAAGGAAGACAAAACTCAGAGAGACTGGGCAACTTCCCCAGGGCCACATGGCCAGTGTCCAGACTGAGGTCAGTGTGTAGGCCTCCTCCTGGTCACACGCTCTTTGAAACTCAGAGCAGGCTGAGTCTGGAGACCAGGACTGTGAATAACACCACGGACATCGCTAAAGGCCTCTGAGCCCTGGCGTCCTCCTCCAGCAGGTAGAGCAGGGAGTGTTCTGTGTGCCCCCAGCACATGGCTAGTGAGGAAGGGCTAGGAGACCACCTTGGGTTCCTCCACTCTGAAGGTGCCGCTTCTTGGGGGCTGCAGCAACTCACCCCATACAGAGGGCTCGCCCCAACTCTAGAGCACACACCACTCCCTCTCCTGACCCCCAGGAGGAATGAAGGCTTCGTTGTGGAGTCCCATCTATGTTACTCACCGAGGGGGCTGGTTTCTGAGTACTGCTTGGGGGACGGTGGTCCTGTGAGTTGTTCTCCTCTGGACAGGGACAAGACACAGCGGTCACTTGCCCTGACACTAAGGATACGAGGGGTCATCCCAGGGCTACCCCTTGCATACATGGCGGAAGGCCACACATCCTCTCCTAAGCTTGCTGATCCCTGGACTCTGCCCTCCTCTCTATTCTCATGGCGTAGCCCTAGGGCAAAGACGCTGCAGCCTCCTCATGCCCCCACCCCCGTGCCCAAGCCTTCTGGGGCCCTTCACTGCGCCCAGAGAAAGCCTGAGCTCTCAGCTCAGGCTGCAGCTCCTCTGAGACCCTGTGCTTCCCTGAGGACCCCTGTTCTGCTCATTGACCAGCCCGACCCTTCCACCTTGCAGGGCTATGCCTCGGCAGCCTCTGCCCGGCTGATGCCCTTTTCCAAGACCTGCCCAGCCATCATCCGCCCCTGGAGTTCTCCCTCGGCCTCTCTGTGCTCCTTCCACCCCATGAATCTCAGTTGTAAGTGTCCCAGACTACGTCTGACCTCTGCAAGGCAGCCACAGGGCCCAGACAGGTCAGTTTCCTCTGACACCCAAACCACTGGTGCTGAGGGAGCGTATGGGCTTGTACTTTGCCCCCAGCCTAGAGTCGTCTCTGTGGAACCCTCCAGCCCGAGGCCAGGGCCCTGGGGTCTGGGCAGAGAGACCAGACTGCGATGAGGGAGTCCTGAACTCTCAGAGCTCTGCTGATAGATCGTGAACAAGACACCCAGCCCGAGGTGCAGATCCACACAGCACCAAGCGCCACAGGCACAGCAACATGCACACGTGGCCCTAGACTACAAGAGGAAGAGGGCCTGCGTTGGGCAATTTAGAGTTACAACCCCCTCTGCTCTCCAGACATGTTAGCACTTTGCAAACATGGTATGGGGGAGAGGGAGAACGGGTCCACCCAGGCCTCACCCATGAAGGAGTCAGGCTTGTCCAGGGAGCCTCGGGCTGACCCAAAGCTGTCGAGAGCATCCAGCCGGGTCTCTGAGTATGGCAGCAGGTCCAGGGGGTCCAGCGTGGGGCCTGGGGGGTCGAGGGCATCCAGCACAGAGGCAGCCAGCTTCTTGGAGGGGTCCATGACGAGGCCAAAGGAGGCAGGGGGCAGTGGGCTGGAGACGGGGATGGAGCCACCCACCACGGGTGGCAGCAGCGGGGTCCCGCCAGGGAACACGGGTATCAGCTGGGGCAACTCACTAGGCACACCACTGCCGGGCAGGCCACCCTGGACCAGAGACTGCGAGATAGGGACAGAGGCAGGGGTAAGTGGAGAATATGACTGCCTAACCCTGGGCAGAGCCGGGCACTCAAGGAAGTGGCCAGCTGCAACTCTCTGCGGCTCAGTCTCAACCTGCCTAGGAGGTGGAGTCCATCCCTTCGTGGGGGACATTCTGTAGCTCTGTGTCTGATCTGCCAAGTCCCTCCTGAGGCTTCCTCCTAGGGCCTCTGTTTCCCTGACTGTGACATGGAGATGGGAGTCTTCCTTTTACCCCTCATAGGACAATGGCGTCCCAAGTAGGAGCAGGAGCAGGAGGGCGGCAGCAGGACTCACCAGTGAGTCCAGGAGGGTGTCCAGCTCTGGACCAAAGACATCGCCATCTGAGAAGTCATCCAGGCTCTCAGTGCTGGGAAGGGTCCTGCTGCTGCTGTCCAGGGGGCCCAGCAGATCCAGAACATGAGGGAACAGGGGCATCGTGGGGGTGGAGGGGAGCAGGGCTGGGGAGCCTCGCAGGTCCACGTAGCAGTCTGTGGAGGGGTGGACTCAGTAGCTGCAGGGGAGCAGCTTGACGGGAATGGAGAAGGGGTCCCAGGGCCTGGGGGATCATCTAACAGCCATTGCCCCCTCCCCCCAGTGATCCTGTCTCCCTATTGTCTGCCCCCAGGGCCGAGGCCTGTGAGGGCCAAAGAAGGCACCCTGGGCCGGGGGTTTGGTCCTGTAGCATCTCCCGATGGCCTTGTTTCCACCTGAATATCTACATCATCCTCACCTTCTCTGGGGTCAGCAGTGCCCTCTCTCCAAGGGACACTGACAAGATGGAACCCCTTCCTAGAAGCCACCTAGGAGGAGAGGGGCCAGGAGGACTCTGAAAGCAGTTGCTGCCTGCGGGGGCAGGCCTGGAGCGAGGGGCAGGGGACGGACGGAGAGGAGCTCTTCTGCCCAGAGTGGGCGACCTTCAACCCTCTACTTCCTCTCCTCCTCAGGAGCCCTGTCTACAGCGCTGGGATAGGAAGGAGCTGAGCCCCATTGCCACCCTGTCCTCTTGATTAGGGATACTACCTGTTTCAATGTCATCTATGGAGCCTAGTCCGTTGGAAGTTCCCTGTGGAGAAGTACATCAGTCAGGCAGGGGACATGGGCTGCAAAGGCATAGCCTGGCATCCCAACGTGGCTATGCCGATGGCCATAGAGGGCCTAGGTTGGCTGTCAAACCCCTATCACATGCTGGACTCTGGGGTATAGCCAGGGGTCAGACAAGCATCACAGGTGCACCTCGTGGCAGCACTTATCCAGGGGATAGGATAGAAACCCCGAGCCTCAGTCTCCCCACCTGTCAAAGGGTAGGGTCCGCATCCTGGGGAGCATGATGAGGATCTTACCAGGCCCTCCACATCTCACCACAGATGGTCTGCAGCTCAAAGACAAAAGTGTCCACTCCCCCAAGGGACAGCCCTAGCCTCCAAGGAAGCAGAAAGGGGCAATCACCAGAGACGAGATCCTACTGCCTCTGTGGCCTTTCTGTTGGACGGAAAGCTGGGCCCAAGTCTGTCTCTAGGTTAGCCAAGTCCCTCACCCTGGGCCTGTTTTCTTATTTATAAAATGAGGATACATAGCCACCAGCCTCCTGGGATTATTATGGGGATGAACTGACTTGATATTTATTTATTTATTTATTTATTGGGGATTGAACTCAGGGGTTTGTTTATTTGTTTGTTTATTTATTTACTTATTTATTTATTGGTACTGGGGATTGAACTCAGGGGTATTCGACCACTGAGTCACATCCCCAGCCCTATTTTGTGTTTTATGTAGAGACAGGGTCTCACTGAGTTGCTTAGCACCTCGCCATTGCGGAGGCTGGCTTTGAACTCACGAGTCTCCTGTCAGCCTCCTGGCTTGATATTTATAAGAGCTCGGAACAGTGCCTGGCACACAGGAAGCGCTTTCTCAGTGTTTATTAGATTGTAACACATTTTTCAGGTGCGCCAGCAGGAGGTTGGCTTGGGTGCCTAGTTTACCAGCCTCCACACTCCATCCCCCTTGGCCTCCCTCTGCTTTGTCTCAGCCACATGTGGCACAAGTCATTCCTCTACTCTGAACATCCTCCCCTTCTTCTCTGGGCCCTTCATGGTTCTGCTGAAGTCTTGCTACCCTGGAGAGGCCCTGGGTGGCCCTTGCCTCCTGCATGTTCCTGGGGAGAGCAGGGCAACGCCCAGGCCCTCGCCATTAGCCACCTCTCCCAGGTTCAGCAGTAGCAATAACACTAAGATTCTCCAGCACCCTGCCTCACACCAGGCCCCAGCCAGCAATCCTTCCCACTGCTGTTCAGCACTTGACCCAGGCGCCCTGCAAGCTGCTGTCCTGCAACACAGAGGAGAGGTTGGCTAAGCCTGCCATCCTCAGATCAGAGGGGACTGTTTGACTAGGGCCTGCCCTAGGCCTGTGCTCTCTCCCAGTACCACCCCCAACCAGCCTGTCCACATAGCACATGGTAATATGTGCACTGCAGTCCCCCAGGGTGTGTTTGCTCATTGCAGATAAGCTGCATAAACCAAGGCCGACACACTGAATCAGAAAGACAGCTGCTGTTCTCATGGTAAGTATATACAATATTCAAGCGGGGAAGAAGTACCAGATGAACACCTTTAGGGCAGCTGTGATTCTCCCTGTTTGGCGCTGTGTGTGGCTCCCCAGACCCCACAAGGCAAAGCTGCCCCCCAGCCCTCCTCCCCACCATCTCACCCCAGCCTGGTTCTCTGGGCTCCTCCTTCTGCCTCTTTGCACAGAAGCCCTGCTAGTGATGTTCATTTAGCAGCAAAGATTTATGGAGCCCATCTCTCCAGGAGGAACAGGGCTGGGAGCGTTTAGATATGACTCACTGGAATCCTACAACTGCCACATGAAGATAAGGAGCCCAGGCCCTGAGAGGTGGAGTGGCCTCCTTGAATAAGGCACACTCAAGTTCTGAATCCCATCGCGTCCAACTGCAGAGGCCAGGCTCTTCTGAACCCCCTGGGGAGGAACTGGACTCGAGGTCTGGAGCAATTCCCCCTCTCTCCTGACCCCAGGCTGTTCCCCTGGGTTTGAGTGTTGTTCCCTCTTCTCTACTTGTCTAAAACCTGCTCCCCTGGCTCTGGGGATGAACTGGCTTGATATTTATAAGAGCTCAGAACAGTGCCTGGCACACAGGAAGCGCTTTCTCAGTGTTTATTAGATCTTAACGTACACCTCCTCAACGAGGCTGCCCTGTTCCTCTGTTCCTAGAACTAACATCATCCTTGCCCCTTGCTTCCCATACTCCAAGGGGCAGCTCTTGCATAGACCCTGGGCCTCGCAGGGCCTTTGTCTATCTCCTTCATCCCAAGAATTGCCTGTGGGCACAGCCCAGCTGCCCCACTTCTAGGTACATGTTGGAGTGACAGACTGGTGGAATGAATGAGACTCCCATGTTGGAGAAGCCTGCAGGGATCCCAGCAGACCACACTATCTACAGGACACCAGCGTCTCTGCAGGGACTCTCCCCAACCTCATGTGTTCTTTTTTTTTTTTTTTTTTTTTTTAATTTTTTTTTATGGACACAATGTCTTTATTTTATTGCTTTGTATGTGGTGCTGAGGATCGAACCCAGGGCCTCACGCATGCGAGGCAAGCGCTCTACCACTGAGCTACAATCCCAACCCCCCTCATGTGTTCTTAGATCACTCGTGTGTGTGTGTGTGTGTGTGTGTGTGTGTGTGTGTGTGTCTCACACTGAGGCACAGCTAACTTGGTCCTCTCTGTGGTGCAGTCCACTCTGCTTGGGCATCTAATGGACCTCCATAACTGACCAGCTCTGACTGCTGTGAATGTGAGAAGGGGCTCAGAAAGGTCACAGGGATGAATGAAAGGTTTGGCAGGGACTGAAGGGTCTAGCACCAGGCACGGTGCCATTTGTGGTCCAGTGACTGCAGACAAACAGGGCATCACACTGCCTGAAGCCATCCACACCCCAGAGAGGGAATCCAACACTCTCACAAAGGATGAACCAAGACAGTTTGGTATAAAGGTGAGGAGGAGACTTGGGGTCCTGGTCCCATCCTACCTGATCTGCCACGCCAGCTGCAGTGCCATTACTGAGCAGAGAAAAGGTTTCCAATTCCTGTCAGGGATTGGAGAGAGGTGGGAAGAGATCAAGATTCTGGAAATATGCTTGGTATTCTGCCAGCCAGGGCAAGAGAGGCCCTGACACAGGCTGTAGGGCTCTGCAGTGCTATGTGAGGTCCCTGTCCCAAGGCCTGCCATAATCACCTGCCCTGTTTACCTAGGTCAGATTTGGTGTTTTCTCCTTATAATTTCAACCTGGGCAAAGACCTCCCACATGTAAGCCCCTGCTGTGGTAGGCACTGAGCTAGATGCTATCTCAAATATTGCCCCTGAGGTGGGCACAGTTACCCCTGTCTTCCAGATGTGGAAACAAGGTGGAGAAAGATGAACCGACCGGCTCAAGGTCATGGCAGAGACTCTTGAGCCATTTGCTCTCCTGTGCATAGCAGCATCCTGGCATATGCAGGTGCCAAATGAATAGATGTGGATATGAAGGAGCCAAGCAAATCCTGGCACTTCAGATAGGCACCATGTAGGGTTATCTGAGAACACAGGCCGAAGGATGCCGGTGTCAGCTGAGGCCATCTCCAGGGTGGTTAAAGTCAGCCAGGGCAGCAGGGAGCAGGTGTCTAAGGTGAGCTGAGGGCCATGGCTGTTCTCCCCTCTTCCCCAACGTCCTGGTACTCATTTCAGGGCTTTCAGCCAACAGGAAGGAAAGGTCACCTGCTGTCACTTGCTCTGTCCTCACCCAGCCCTGGCTACCTCACCCACCTTCCCGGTGGTGCCTGATCCTTCCTGCATCCCTCTCCCTAGCCCCTGCCTCAGAGGCCAGAGCCCACCTACCTGGGGCCTCTTATATGCCTTCCGTACTCGCAGCCCGAGCTTCTGAGCCAGCTCTTGACCCAGCTGAGTGACGCTTTCATCCTGGAAGAGACAAGACACAGGACACCCAGTGAATCAGATTGCCTAGGCCCACAGAGCTGTGCTGCTGGACACCTCAGGGAGCCCCGAAAGGGGGACCACTGCTAGCCCATGTCCAGACAAGTAAGTGAGGCCCTGGAAGGTGATGCTGGCTTTCAAAGTCACACATGACAGGGAGCTGTGGGGCTGCGACCTTGAATTCAGGTTTTTATATTCCCTTTTATTTAGGGAGAGCAAAAGAATAATTTGGCTTTTATTTTATTGTATTCTATTTTAATTATCCCTTTATCTTTGAGACAGTGTCTTGCTGTGTCGCCTGGCTGGTCTCCAACAATCCCTGGGTTCCAGTGATCCTCCTGCCTCAGCCTCCTGAGTAGGTTGTACCACCACACCAGGCTGTTGGTTCTTTGGGTTTTTTGTTTGTTTGTTTTGTTTTGTTTACCACTAAGCTATGTATCCCCAGTCCCTTTTGAGACAAGATCTTGGACTGGGGATATGGCTCAGTGGTAGAGCACTAGCCTGGCATGTGCCAGGCCCTGGGTTCCATCCCCAGCACCACAGAAAAATAAAAAAAATAAAAATAAAAAAAATAAAAAAGACAGGATCTTGCTAAGCTGCTGAGTCTAGGCTGGAATGTGTGGTTCTCCTGTGTCAGCCTCCTGGATTGCTGGGATTACAAGTGTGCACCACTGTGCTTGGCTCAAACCATTTTATTTATTTATTTTTTTGGGGGGTAGATACTAGGGATTGAACCCAGGGGTGCTTTACCACTGAGCCTCATCTCCACTCCTTTTTATTTTTTATTTTGAGACAGGGTCTTGTTAAGTTGTTTAGGCCTTGCTAAGTTGCTGAGACTGGCCTTGAACTTGTGATCCTCCTACCTTAGTCTCCTGAGTCACTGGGATTATAGGAATGCGCCACCATGCCCAGCTCAAACCATGCTTTTTTTTTTTTTTTAATTTTTTTATTTTTTAGATATTGATGGACCTTTATTTTATTCATTTATTTATATGTGGTGCTGAGAATCGAACCCAGTGCCTCACACATGCTAGGCAAGCGCTCTACCACTGAGCCACAACTCCAGCCCCAAACCATGCTATTTTAATTTAACTTTTTTGGGGGAGGGGTACCATAGATTGAACTCAGGGGCACTTGACCACTGAGTCATCCCCCTATTTTGTATTTTATTGAGAGATAGGGTCTCATTGAAGTTACTTAGCACCTCGCTATTGCTGAGGTTGGCTTTGAACTTACAATCCTCCTGCCTCAGTTTCCCAAACTGCTGGGATTACAGGCATGTGCCGTCATGTTGAATTTAATTTTAATATTATATTTGTCCTCTCTTTCTTCCTTTCTCTCCTCTTTCTCCTCCTCCCATTCCTCCCCCCACCTTCTTCTTCTTCTGTGTTGGTAACAGAATCCAGGGCCTCTAAGGCAAGTGCTCTGCCACTAAGCTACATCCTTAGCCATTATGTGTCTTTCTCCTCTTCCTCCTCCTCTCCCTCTTTTTTTTTTTTTTTTTGGTGGTACTGGGGATTGAGCCCAGGAACCCTTTGTCACTAAACTATGTCCCAGCCCTTTTTATTTTATTTTATTTTTATACTGAGGATTGAACTCAGGGTCTCACCGAGTTTAGTGCCTTGCCATTGCTGAGGCTGGCTTTGAACTCGCGATTCTCCTGTCTCAGCCTTCCAAAGTGCTAGGCTCACAGGCGTACATGGTAAACAAGTCTTCTACCACTGAGCTACAACCCCTAGCCCTTAGTTTTCTTTTGTGGGGCTTTTCTCTTCCTTTTTTTTTTTTTGGTACCAGGGATTGAACTCAGGGGCACTCGACCACTGAGCCACATCCCCAGCCCTATTTTTGTGTTTTATGTAGAGACAGGGTCTCACTGAGTTGCTTAGCGCCTCGCCGTTGCTGAGGCTGGCTTTGAGCTTGCAATCCTCCTGTCTCAGCCTCCCAAAGTGCTGGGACTACAGGCGTGTGCCACCGCGCCTGGCTAGACAGGGTCTTTTAACCCTTGGCAAATGACACGTGTTTCACACATAGAGTTCCTACGAGGCCCCAAGGAGTAAGGGCATATAAAGTTCTGAACAGCACCTGGCCACAGTGAGTGATGGAAAAACATACCCACTGCTCCCTCCCCCTGCAGACTGCATCACTGAACATGCACTGGGTGCTGGCCATAAGCTAGGTCCAGGCAGCACCATACAGCACAGGGCAGACAGGCCTCACAGAGTGTTCAGATCAATAGTGGAGATCAATCAGTCAATAAATAAATGGGTTACTATGCACTGTGCTCCAGGCCACAGCAAGGCCACGGGTGCTGTGTCACTGTGTGCATTTGCCCCTTTCCCTATCTTGCTGACAACATCCTGGTGGTCAAGTCCTGGATCTGAACCACCTCCAGTCCCAATGGCCATCATGATACAAGGGCTCAGTATCTGCCCAGTAAAGGGGGGAATTCCCTAATGCAAAATAAGGAGTCCCAGGT
The DNA here is from genome assembly GCA_004024805.1 of Geosciurus inauris. Classification (NCBI taxonomy): domain Eukaryota; kingdom Metazoa; phylum Chordata; class Mammalia; order Rodentia; family Sciuridae; genus Geosciurus; species Geosciurus inauris. The sequence goes on along the minus strand of PVHX01005456.1, from coordinate 59,633 downwards.
TGGGGTGCTTCTGTAGGCAATTTTCTAACCCTCGGTGGGGCTTCTTTACCTGCAGGGCACAGCTGCCCTGCCCTCCCCACCCCCCGCAGGAGTGAGCTCCCCACAAGACCTAGTCGTGGGTCTGCTATGGACACTACAAAATGCTATGGGGATCAGAGGATTATTGTCACAAAGAAACATTCTTTTTTTCTTTTTCACTACTGGGGATTGGGACCAGGGCCTGGCACATACTAGGCAAATGTTCTTCCACTGAGCTATATCTCCAGTCCAAGAAACACACTTTTTTTGGGGGCGGGTATGGATACCAGGGATTGAACTCAGGGGTGCTCAACCACTGAGCCACACCCCCAGCCCTATTTTGTATTTTGTTTAGAGACAGGGTCTCACTGAGTTGCTTAGCACCTCACTTTTGCTGAGGTTGACTTTGAACTCAGGATCCTCCTATCTCAGCCTCCTGAGCCAATGGGATTACAGGCATGCGCCACCATGTCCATCTCCAAGAAACGTTCTTAATAGTGAACCAAGCAGAATCAGAATCGGGGAAGCATTAAGTATAATAAAATCTACGGTGTCCTGAACAATAAATGTTCTGGTGTATGATTTGCTAATTCTACCATTTTTTGTTGTTGTGGTGGTGGTGGTACTGGGGATTAGAACCCAGGGCCTTGTGCATGCAAGGGAGGCACTCTACCAACTAAGCTATATCCCTAGCCCATGATTTGTTAATTCTAGCCTCAGCACATTCCTATGATGCATTGTATGTTATCAGTCCCATGTTACAAGGGTGCAAATCAAGGCTCCTAGAGGCTAAGTCATGGCCAAGGAGACACAGGTAAGAGTGGAAGACCCAAGAATAAATCCTACCCCAGCCAGCTGTCCAGCACTGACATCTCCAACCACCATGCACACTACCTGCCCTCTTCAGGCTCTGCTTAAGCCTCACCTCTTCCAGGGAGCCTTCTAGGTTGCTCCTGTCCTCTCCCCCTTCCTGGGCAGCATATGCCCTCTTCCAAGCTCTTTAACAGTCACTATTTTAGGCATAATGTAGGAAGGGCATTATATTGATGGAGAACTGAGGCAAAAAATGCTTTGTGCGGCCAGGCACAGTGGCACACACCTGTAATCCCAGCAGCTTGGGAGGCTGAAGCAGGAAGATCATGAGTTCAAAGCCAGCCTCAGCAACTTAGTGAGGCCCTGAGTAATTTACTGAGACCCTGACTCTAAAGGGCTGGGGATGTAGCTCAGTGGTTAAATGCCCCTGGGTTCAATCCCCAGTACCAAGAAATGCTCTGTCCAAGGGCACATTGGGCTACAAGGCAGAACCAGGCCTAGACCCCAGGGCTGTTTTAATTTGTCACCAGTGGGCTGTGAGTCCTTGAATGGCATAGATCTATGCCTGTGTGGGCACTTAGTAAATACTGTTAATGGATGAATGGGGAGGGGACATGTGTCCAGCTGAGAGTGGGTGGGGCCATCTCACAGGCTCTTGCTGGCCATGTCCCATTGCTGCTTCCCTACCTGCTGACAACCTAGACCCCGCACATACAGCACAGCACCCCTTTGAACACCGCACAGCAGCCCCCGCACATACAGCACAGCACCCCTTTAAACACCGCACAGCAGCCCCCGCACATACAGCACAGCACCCCTTTAAACACCGCACAGCAGCCCCCGCACATACAGCACAGCACCCTTTTAAACACCACGCAGCAGCCCTCCACACAGTATAGAGGTCAAAAGCACAGACTCAAAAACCAGACTGCTAGGGTCCAAATCTCAGCTCTGCTACTCATTAGCTGTTGATTTCGGGAATGTTCTTTTCTCTCTGTGTCTCTGTCCCTTTACCTTTAAAATGGGTACAATAAGCAACTTAGCAAAACCCTGTCTCAAAATAAACAGTAAAAAGGGCGGGGGATATAGTTCAGTGCTAAAGTGCTCTGGGTTCAATCCCCAGTACCAAAAAAAAAAAGTGGGAAGACCATAAGAACATCTTCCTCACAGGGTTGTTGCTTGGATTCAGTGAGTTCATACCCACAATGCACTTTTAGTAGTGCCTGGCCCACAGCCAGAGCTCAGAGATCATGGCCAGCATTCCTATCAGTGTCTGCAATTCCATGTCACAGAGGTAACCGAGGCTCAGTGAGATGTGGAAGCTCGGCCTACCCGAGGGTCAGAGCAGGCTTTGGAGTCGGGACTCACATGTGGCAGGGCCAGGGAACACCGGCTGCTGCACTCATAGGCCTCCTTGTGACGTCCCAGTTCGTTGAGGGCCCGTGCCTTGCGGAACAGCGCCCGGATGCTCTCGCTGTCCAGGACCAGCGCCTTCTCGCTGTCCTCCAGCGCTTTCTCATACAGTCCCTGTGGGAGGAGAGTGGGGGCCCACTAGTGAGCACCTGTGGTGCTCTGTCTGTCCCAGGCTCCTGCCCCTACCTAGGGCTGGACAGCAGCCTCCCTTCCCTGCAGAGCAGGAGCAAGGGCAGGACTGGGCTCAGAAGCAGGGTTGGAGGGGTCCTAGGGAAAAAAGGCCACATTCAGACACTGAGCAGGGGTGTTTGTGTGTCCAGCTGACGGGCTGCCATGGGCACTGGCAGGACACTGCAGGGACAGGCTGCAGGTTGTACCGTGCTGAGCCTGGTCCTCCCACACATATTTGCATTATCTGCCATCAGTTTAAAACATCAAGGGCCAAGAGTGGCACCTCGGAGAAGTGAAATCCTGGGGGAGCTCTGCACAAAGAACAGAGTGTGGAGGGCCAAGTCCTCAGGCATCCAGAGACACACGGATCCGGAAAAGCCAGCTGGACTGCACAGGTCTCCCTGGACCCTCTGCCGGTCTGCAGCAGAGCTTCCCACAGGACCTGAACAGCAGCTGAGCCAGAGTAGGAGTGGGATAGGGAAGAGGAGGAAGCTGGAGCTCTGAGGAGGAGCTTGGGGAGAGTGAGGAGGCTGGAGGGTGCAGTGGGGCAAGTCAGATCCTACCAATGTCCAGTGTCACCTCGAGATTCTAACTCAATTCATCTGGGGCAGGGCTAGGGCATCAGTACCTGTTTTAAGAACTTTTTATTATGCATCCATATTCTTTTTTCTTTTCTATTCTTTTTTGTTGTTATTGGAGATGGGGTCTTGCTATGTTGCCCAGGCTAATCCCGAACCCCTGAGCTCAAATGATCCTCCTGTCTCAGCCTCCTGACCAGCTAGGACTACAGGCCACCTGGCTTATCTCTTTTTTAAAGTTCCCCAGGTGAGTCTGTTGTGCAGCTGGGTCTGAGAGCCTCAGGAACAGACAGTGAGAGTCAGACAGGAGGAGGTGGAGGAAGCCAGCCCCAGGCCTACATGCTCACTGGGTGCAGGACTAGCCTGGAGGGGCATCCAGGGCGACATGCTGAGCGATGGGGGAGGGGCGGGGGAGTCGGGGCTCACCATGGTGAAGTAGCAGGCAGCCCTGTTGACATGCAGTTTGCACAGCAGCTCCTGGGGCAGGGCCACCTGGTCTGAGGCGGCGTAGTCAGCCACGTTCAGCCCCTCCATGTACTGCACCAGGGCCTGCTTATAGTCCTTCTCCCGGAATAGGTCATTGCCCTCAGCAAACAGATTCTGCACCAGCTTGAGCAGGAAGGCCTGTCCAGGGCAGGGTGCACAGGGAGTTCAGGGGTTCTTCTCCATCCAGCCCTGGCCCCGTCCTCCCTACCCTTTTCCCTGGACAGGCCCGCCCTTCACCTTCCTTCAACCCAGCAGCTGACACTCACCTCATACTCTTCTTGCTTTAGGGGTAGTGTTGACCTAGTAGAAAAAGAAAGGGACACAGGTCTGTGTGAGCCCAGGGGTCCCATCCTCATGGAGGCCCCAGGACTGGAACTGCAGGCCTGAGGTCATACTAGGAGAGGGCTCCTCCAACTTGGACCTCAGTTACCTTGTGGGCTGGGGTGAGGGGACAGCATGCAGGCTGTGTGACTCTGATGAAAGGACTTGCATTTTTCCCAGGGCCCAACACTCAGGCCCTCCCAGGTGCAGATGCTAAGAGCAGACCAGTGCTACCAGCGGGCCTGGCTCAGTGGCTCCCCTCTGCCTGAAACCAGCCCTCTCCTTGTAAGGGAGCACATGCTCCAAGTCTCCCAAGTTACATGGGTGGCAGAGCCATAGCTAGGCCTAGGGGGCCCCCTCTGGAAAGAGCAAGAAGAGGAAAAGCAGTCTGGCCAAAGCAGGGCCAATGGCAGCTCCAGCTGCAGCTCAAGGCCTGGAGGAAGGGACAGCACAGGGGCTACCATAGCAGAAATCTGGGGACGGGAGTATAAGAAAAGGCAGGAAGCATGAGTGCTGTCAAGAAATAAACACCTCGGGGCTGGGATTATGGCGCAGTGGTAGCGTGCTCGCCTAGCACGCATAAGGCACTGGGTTCGATCCTCAGCAACCACATAAAAATAAAATAAAGATATTCTGTCACCTACAACTAAAAAAAATAAACATTTAAAAAAAAAAAAAAAAAAAGAAATAAACACCTCGCTGGGCGCAGTGGCGCACGCCTGTGATCCCAGTGGCTGGGGGCAGGGGCTGAGGCAGGAGGATGGTGAGTTCAAAGCCAGCCTCAGCAAAAGCAAGGCACTAAGCAACTCAGTGAGACCCTATCTCTAAATAAAAGATACAAAACAGGGCTGGGATGGGGAATGACCACATTTTTCCCAAACCAAACATGTGCCCTGGGCCCACAGGAAGTGGGGGATCCACCTCAGGCCCCCTTGCTAAGCATGTGGAGCACATATGTGAGAAAACTGTCAAAGGAAGGGGACAAAGCCAGTGAGACAGATTGTAGCAGGAGCAGGTCCCACTGTGTTGCCATCTTCCTGTCTCAGCCCCCAAGTTGCTGGGATTATAGGTGTGTGCCACCATGCCTGGCTCACAAGATTCTTCTTATGGAAAACAGTAGTTGCAAAAGCTCACCTTGTTCATCAGACCAGCCTCTGAATAAATTTGAGCACTTCTTGGAAATCATACAGCTGCTCTCCCAAATGCAAGACCTGCCCCAGTGATGAGTAAAGCAGGGGCTGCTGCTCTGATGCCCACCTGTGAGGAGGGCCTGAGCCCCTCAGCTGCAGGACACATTACCAACAGCCCGAGGTAGGGGGACACAAAGTGTCCCCTGGGGAAGGAGCCAGGAGAAGTGATGCATGGTGGCGACATAAACCCTCACTTTATGAGAGCAATGTGGAGTGACTTTGAAAAGGGGCCCAGTTTGTGGTGACAACGTGGGTGAGAAAAGGGAGGGAGTACTTTGTAAGGACCCATGAGAGAGCAGAGCCCGGGAGGCCATAAGGGTTTCCAGCGGCAAATTCCAGTTTTACGGGGAACTCTACTTAAGAAAAAGAACAGGAAATTTTGAACACAGAATTGACAGGGTGGATACGTCTCCAGAGCCTCGGGAAAGGGGCCCTGACACCTACACTTCATTATTGTCATAAGAATTATGCCCTTAGGATCTATTTAATGGAGACAGAAGAAAAAGGTTAGTATATATACTTTGTATATAAAGAAAAAAATGAAAAAACAAACCATGGCGTGTGAGTGCTGGGGGCATTTAGTGGAAAATGTCGGTTTGGAGTCAGCCAGACCTGGCTTCAAATGCTGTCACTTGATAATTGTGTGACCTTAAATAAGTTTTTTAGCCTCTCTAAGCTTCAGCTTTCTCATCTGCAAAATGGAAATAAAGTGACCTACTTTACTGGGCTGTTGGGCAGATTAAAAAAATGATGGACAGACATAGGGCCAAGCACAGAGACTGACAGTAAGAGCTCAAAAAATGGGGACTATTGGGCTGGGGCTGGGGCTCAGTGGTAGAGCACTTGCCTAGCATGCGTGAGGCACTGGGTTCGATCCTCAGCACCACATATAAATAACAAATGAATAAAATAAAGATCCATCAACTAAAAAAATATTTAAAAAAAAATGGGGACTATTAATTTGTTAGAAGATGCATGCCGGCATGCAAGAGAATTGACGGGGTGTGTGCGCATGCAGGTGTGGAGGGTGAGGGTGGAGTAATATACTGGACAAGACTGGCAGATGGCAAGGCGCAGGGAGCGCGTGCCTGAGGAGCCGTGGCCTCTGCCTGGCCAGCCCCTTCCCAGCTCACCCACCTCCCCACACCCCAAACCACACAGGAGCCTGACCCGAAGGGGCTCAGCCAGGGGCTCAGCCAGCAGGAAACAGGAGAGTAGGAGAGTGTGGCTCCCCAGCCTGCCACCTGCCGCATGCTTACTGAATGAACTGCAGCCCCTTCTCGATGTCCGCCTTCCGTTTCTGCCTCTCCATCAGTCTCTGGGGGACGAGAGCACATGGGTCAGAGGCAGGGGCTTGGTCACTGTCTCCCCCACCCCGCACCATGCCGGCGCTAAGTGGGTGCTCTCTCACTCCGCTTGTCCCATTTTGTAGGTGGGAAGGGGGTCATAAGGGTGACGCCAATCGTGGGGATCTACACAGATCATCTGATGCAGACCACAGCGGACCCTCCACACCTGTATCCCACTGGGCTCCGAGCATGCTGTGTGGGCACCACCACACACAGCTTGGGCGACAGTGCAGCCCGGCATACCCTCAAGTTCATAGGGAAAACCTGGTTTTACCATCCAACTGAGCCATTTGTGCTGCTCCAGGTGAGAAGCAGCACAGAAAATGCAAAATGAGGGGCAACGGTTACACCAGTGATGGCCTGGCACCGGGTCCTGCACTTCAAACGAGAATCTTATTGACTCAACAGCACCATGAGCTCGGGGTCCCTTCTTCCCCCTTACGCAAGAGCTGCAGGTGTTTCAGGCCCCATGTGAACCCAGGAAATGCTTCCTCTCACGACCCCAGCAGCCCCTCCACACACCACGGATGACTCCTGATGCAGGCGGCCAGGGTGCTTGTCTCCTCCATGCCCAGCCAGGCTGTGTGGCTCAGTCAGGGGAGGCCTCCAGTCTGGTGGGCCCAGTTTCCTTCCTCTCTCCCCAGCACACCTACAGCTGCCCAGTCCTCACCAGCAGGTGTGGTGCACACGAGGCCCAGGCCAAGCACCTTGGGGATGCCCCGGGTGATTGTGACATGGCTGTTGTCCCCAGGGAGCTTTCCATCTGGCAGAGCCAGTGCTTGCATTCATGAGAACTGACAGGCACCCACTACACGTCTGATTGCCCTCGAGGGGCTGTGGGTGAAGGCTCTGGACTCAGACAGCCCTGGGTGTGAGCCCAGCAATCACACTTACTGTGTGACTTCGGGCCTCAGTGTCCAGACGGGGGACTGACTGGCATGCAGAGTTCAGGAGGTGACAGGTGTAACAACAATGGGGAATACATCACCCAGCACTGTGCCTCTCTCTTGCACAACACTTTGCCTGAGATTCTCGGGCTAGACACACAGGCTGTGTGCTGTCCTGATGGGAGGAGGTGGCAGCTATGGCCCTGGCTGCTTGGTCATTCTCTCTGTCCACCAAATAAGTCCCTCATTCCCTTGGCCTGCACTCCAGCCCCCTGGCCACAACAGGACGTGTTGAGCTTCTTGCCTCCTAGTCTCTGCTCTCCTGTTCCCCCATGCTCCTTCCCATCCAACAAATGAAGTTCCCTCCCTCTGCAAAGCCTTCTCCTCCCCCCAGTACCTCATGATCCCTTAAGTGACCCCATCATGCAGGCACTCCTCTGATATGGGAACCTGGGGGCCACAGATGGTCACAGCCAGGCCTTGCCCTGAGAGTCACCACAGTGTCTCCTGGCACTGGTCAGGGAGCTGCAGGAGGGCAGAGGCCTCTGCAGGCCTGACCACAGGCAACACAGGCGTGGCTGTGACTCATACCTCTGAGCCCTGCGCTTCCGTTTTTGTTTTGTGGTGCTGGAGATGGAACCCAGGACCTTGGGCATGCTAGGCCAGAGATCTCCACGGAGCCACACCCCAGCCCTGCCCTCTACACCCGGGTCACAGTCCAGGCTCCGTCCCTCCCCACAACCTAGCAGTGTTGCCTGTCTCCAGACAAGGCCAACCTGTTAGCTGCCATCCAGCCTCCTCAGAATCAGCATAGGGGTTCTTCAAACCCAGAAATCTGACCTTGCTGGCCTCCAGCTCCCCCCAGAGCCTCCGATGACTCTCCTTAGCCTGACCCAGGTTCCCCTACACCTTCAGCAGCTCTCGCCACAAGGCAGCGACAGCCCTATTACCTCTCCAGATCCTGCTTTCAGCAGCATGATTTCCAGAAAACCAGAGCAAGTAGAGAAAAAGAAACATGTCCACACCAGTCCTTAGACCTCAAGTCCAAGCAGACTTGACAGTTACAAACTGCCTATAACCACCCAGAGCAGAAATTCTCAAGAACTCTAAACCTGAGGTAAGCAGGAACGCTCCTCACACAGCCCAGCCATTTACTCACTTCTCTGACCTCTTTTATTGAGTGGCTGTGTGGCCCTGAGCAGGTTACTCTGCCTCTCTGAGCTAGTTTCCTGCTCTGTAAAATGAAGAGGACAAACAACTCTCACTGACAGGATGAGCACATAGGACACTCATTTCAGGCCTGGTATACAGCAGGTACTTAACAGTGGCTATCAGCAGATAAAAATTCCTGTGCTGGACATTCAATTCAATATTTGCTACAAGCTTGCTAATGCAAATGAGAAAGCTGGGTTTCCTGCCCCGGCAGCCAGGCCTCACAACCTAATCAGAGACATTGGCACTAGGGATTGAACCCAGGGGTACTTTACCACACATGCTAGTCAAGCACTCTACCACTGAGCCACAACCCCAGCCCAACAAAAGATTTTTAGAGAAGTGATTTTAGAGAAGCTCTATCCAGGTGTTTCCAATACAGGAATTGAGATTCACTTGTTAATATGGGCAATTACCACTTCAAGTTTAAGACTGCTCACTTCTAGGTTTTAACCTAAAAAGGTTACTAAGAATTAAAATTCTGAGCCGGGCGCGGTGGCTCAAGCCTGTAATCCCAGCACTTAGGGAGGCTGAGACAGGAGAATCGCGAGTTCAAAGCCAGCCTCAGCAATGGCGAGGCGCTAAGCAACTCAGTGAGACCCTGTCTCTACATAAAACACAAAATAGGGCTGGGGATGTGGCTCAGTGGTCGAGTGCCCCTGAGTTCAATTCCCGGTACCAAAAAAACCCCCAAAATTCTAACAGATGTAATTCTATATGCATACAAGATGTTTCAGCTGTGTGTGTGTGTTTTGGGGTGTGTGCTGGGGATTGAACTCAGAGGCACTCACCCCATCTGCCAATCGGGGAAATCGAGAGCACCCTAGAAAACAGGAAGCCAACCAGTGCACATTCTGCAAAGAGTAAGGTCATTGGAGGTGGAAATGTTTCTGATGCTTCCAATATGCCACATATAGTCAGCAAGACCCTGAACCCTCCCGGCAGATGGCAGAACTGGTAGAGGAAGACAAAAGAAGTCAAGAGGCTTCACACAGGATCCCAAGAGTGAACTCTAAGGAATCTCAGTTCCCTTTTAACAGCAGATAAGAACAAGGTCAGTTTTGATCAACTTAATTTTAAATACCTGGCAAGAGAGTATAACCAAAACCATAGTCCCATATAGGCGTGTAAAAGAAAAGTTAATAATTCTTTTAATCTAACTGGGATATACATTTGTGTCAGACCTCTCAAAAGTAAGTAAAACTGGAAAGCTATAAAGAAAGGGTTTTCTAACACTCAGCCTCTTGAATCACTGGAAATACAGGCATGTATCACCGTGTCTGGCCATGGACAGGTATTTTACGAGCTCTACCCCAAACCAGACTTCCATAGCCATAGACTAGGATAAGGCACAAATTAGAAGTTCTCCAAATGGGACAAATATGAATTGGGCTTTGAAGGGTTAATAGGAGTTGGTATCAGATAATGGAACTGACTAGTGGGCTACATGTGAGTCTATGATATCACTGTCCTCTCCCATGATTGATCCTGGTCTGACTGAAGACCCTGGGGGCTGCACTACGATAGAGTCCACATTTGAGAGATGAGGAAAGTGAATCTCAAAGAGGTCACAAGATACATAGCCAGTCATTGGGTCACTCTGGAACAAGTGGTTTCAGCTCAGTGGATTCTGATGCTCTTCTTCCTCAAAGGCACAGAGGAGGCAGAACATCTCAAAAACTCTCCTGACACCCAAGCCTGTGTTTCTGTGACGGCTTGTCCCCTGGCCCCAAAAGGCAGATGTCTCTGATATGATTTGGAGGGAGTCCCCTACACAAAAACATTGCACTTCTGACTCCCAATCAGACACCTGCAAAATGGCAGACCCTGGGATAGAGGACAGATGAGAATAAAGCACACTGTCTGTAAGAACAGCTTCCAGGGGCCAGGAGGACAGAAACCCGCGTGAGCTGGGGCACGTGAGGAAACCCACATCATCCCATCCACTGTTACACACAAGCAGGCATTTCTGGCCTCTTCTGGGCACTAAATCCCTTCCCTAGACACCAACCAGTGGAACAGCTACAACACGATGCAGAACTCCAGTGGAGGCATCCATCCATCAGTCCATGCAGTCATCCACTCCTGGCACAGAATAAGCACTAAGGATTAAGGTAAATCCTCAGTGGGCTGGGGATTTAGCGATTAACGAAGTTGACAATGGCTCTTTTAAAGCATATGTTCTGGTGGAAGAGACACAGGACAAATATACAATGCAGTACGGCAAGGATACACGTACAAAGAAAACATATGAGATTGTCAGGATGCTACAATCGTTGGGTGGCCATTCTGGTGTTTGAACATTTGTGGGGGAAAGTGTTCCAGACAGGGAACAGTGAGTACAAGGGTCCTGAGGTAGGCACCTGACTAGTGTACTTAAGAGCAACGAGACTGTGGAGATGGGAGTGGGCAGTAGAGAACAAGGAACATGGGAAGGTCCAAGAGATTAACAGAGAAGACTATACACAGGATTTATAAGTGGAGGCAAGGACTACGGGCTTCCTTTTTTTTTTTTTTTTTGGTACTGGGGATTGAACTCGGGCACTCAACCACTGAGCCACATCTCCAGCCCTATTTTGTGTTTCATTTAGAGATAGGGTTTCCTTAGTTGGTTAGTGCCTCGCTTTTACTGAGGCCGGCTTTGAACTCAAGATCCTCCTGCCTCAGCCTCCTAAGCCACTGGTATTAAGGGCGGGTGCCACGACACTAAGGTAGGCTTCCTTTTTTATTTTGGTAATGGGGATTGAATTCAGGGGCACTCAACCACTGAGCCACATCCCCAGCCCTATTTTGTGTTTTATTTAAAGACAGGGTCTCACTGAGTTGCTTAGCGCCTTGCTATTACTGAGGCTGGCTTTGAACTTGCGATTCTCCAGTCCCAGCCTCTCAAAGTGCTGGGATTACAGGTGTGTACCACCGCGCCCGGCTAGGCTTCTTCTTTTAAGGTAGATTTTGAACAAAAAGGGCAGAAGAGTGGACACTAAATAACTGAGATTTATTTAGATCTCACAACAATAACCTTGAGCAGGATAATAGTCCAAGAGGCTAGGAAAGTTGTCCTAGGCCACACAGTGAGCCTAGAGCCTCGGTTCAGAGAGACTTGGAGATGGGCACCAGACAGCCTGATCTACAATAGCCAGGAATGATCCCCAGCCCTGGCAACACCTGACCCCCTACACCCTTCACTCCTCAGTTTTCCTCCTATGCAAGAAAATTTATCAAAGGTGGTTCTGATGGACTGGATATTTGTGTCTTCCCCCATGTTCCTATGTTGAAGCCCTAACCCCTATACACAATTGGAGACAGGGCCTATGGGGATATATTTATGGTTAAATGAGATTATGAGGGTGAGGTCCTGGTCGGTCATTTTGTTATGGCAATCTTAACACAGACACCGGTACTGAACAGTGGAGTACTGCTACTAAAAATGCAGAAGTAGTCTGGGAGCTGGGTGAAGGGTAGAAGGCGGAGACATTCTGAGGTGCATGCTAACCGTTCAGTGGAAACATGGATGTGAAAGGTGATTCTGGAGAGGGCTCAGAAAGACAAGAGGCAGGGTACAGTGGTGCACGCTTATAGTGCTAGCTATTCAGCAACTTAGTAAGACTGTCCCAGAATTTAAAAGAAGGGGCTGGGGATGTAGCTCAGTGGTAGAGCTTCCTGGGTTCAATTTCCAGTACTATCAAAACACAAAACAAAAAAACTGAGGGGGAGGGGGCTATTGGGATGAGATGAATGTATTTTCCATGCATAAATTTTAATGCTATAGTTTAAATGTCCATATCCTCCCCAAATTTATGTGCTGAAGCTCCAATCCCTAAGGTCACTTGATTTGGAGATATGGTCGAAATGGAGGTAAGCAAAGTTAAATGAGGTCCTAAGGATGGACCCCTGGCCCAACAGGATTAGTGTCCTTAGAAAAGACATCAGCAAGCTTCCTCTTTCCTTCTGTCTCACCTCCCATGCACAAAGGAAAGACCTTGTGAGGAGGCAGTGAGGTCTGTAAGCCAAGAAGAGAGCCCTCCCCAGAAACAAAATCAGCCAGCACCTCGACCTAGGAGGTACTATGAGAAATGTCTGTTGTTTAAGTTGCCGAACTACAGCATTTTGTTATGGCAGCACAAGATGCCTGAGATGGTGGTTAAAAGGTCAGTTGTTCTAGCCAGGCATGGTGGCTCAAGCCTGTAATCCCAGCACTTAGGGAGGCTGAGACAGGAGAATCGCGAGTTCAAAGCCAGCCTCAGCAATGGTGAGGCGCTAAGCAACTCGGTGAGACCCTGTCTCTACATAAAACACAAAACAGGGCTGGGGATGTGGCTCAGTGGTCGAGTGCCCCTGAGTTTAATCCCTGGTACCAAAAAAAAAAAAGGTCAGTTGTTCTTAGCCAGGTACGGTGGCACACGCCTGTAATCCCAGCACTTTGGGAGGCTGAGACAGGAGAATCGCAAGTTCAAAACCAGCCTCAGCAATGGCAAGGCCCTAGGCAACTCAGTGAGACCCTGTCTCTATATAAAACACAAAATAGGGGCTGGGGCTGTAGCTCAGCGGTAGAGCGCTTGCCTAGCATGCGTGAGGCCCTGGGTTCGATCCTCAGCACCACATATAAATAATAAATGAATAAAATAAAGATCCATCAACAACTAAAAAAAATTTTAAATAAATAAATAAATAAATAAAATAAAACACAAAATAGGGCTGGGGATGTGGCTCAGTGGTCAAGTACCCCTGAGTTCAATCCTTGGTATCAAAAAAAAAAGAAAAAGGTCAGTTGTTCTTGGCTGAACAGAGAGGGGCTCTCCGTTGAGGGTGAGTATCAGGCATGATCCAAGGGCACCTGGTGGAAGCGGAAAAGGCACGTGAGACGAGCAAACCTCCAGGATCAGAACTGTTGCCTTTTAAAGGAAAAGTCTAAGAAAGAAACTAAGGCCCAGATTCACCCAGGATCCTGCTGCCAGAGCACCTGCTACACCCCAATGCCCTAAGCAACTCTGCAAGAACCTGTCTTAACATAGAAAGAGCTGTGGATGTGGCTCAGTGGTTAAGCACCGCTGGATTCAATCCCTGGTACAAAAAAATATATATATATATATTAATAATATACATGTTACTTTATTTCTCAGTGTCTCACTTCCCTCATCTCCAGTATAAGGATAATAATATCTGTTTTATAGGGTTTTGACAAATGAGACATCTGGTACATAATAAGCATTTAATATTATTTTATGGTCATTATTACTTGGAAAGATAGGCAAAGAACATAATTAGGAAATTCACAGGAAATACATATCATTAATAAAAGATACTCAGACTAGGGCTGGTGTTGTAGATCACTAGTAGAGTGCTTGCCTAGCACGTGTGAGGCACTGGGTTTGAGCACCACATAAAAATAAATACAGAGCTGGGTGCGGTGGCTCAAGCCTGTAATCCCAGCACTTAGGGAGGCTGAGACAGGAGAATCGCGAGTTCAAAGCCAGCCTCAGCAACGGCGAGGCACTAAGCAACTCAGTGAGACCCTGTCTCTACATAAAACACAAAACAGGGCTGGGGATGTGGCTCAGTGGTCAAGTACCCCTGAGTTCAATCTCCAATACCAAAAAAATAAATAAATAAATAAAATAAAATAAATAAATACAGAGAGCCAGGCGCAGTGGCGCATGCCTATAATCCCAGCACTTAGGGAGGCTGAGACAGGAGAATCACAAGTTCAAAGCCAGCCTCAGCAATGGTGAGGTGCTAAGCAACTCAGCAAGATCCTGTCTCTACATCAAACACAAAATAGGGCTGGGGATGTGGCTTAGTGGTTGGGTGACCCCAAGTTTAATCCCCCGTACCAAAAAAAAAAAAAAAAAAAAAGGCCACAAGTACCTGGGAGGTAGCTGGTGGAAAAGGACTATGCTCACAAGCCCAGGGTCCTGGGTTGGATTCAACAGTGCAAAAACTAAAAATAAAAAGAGGACAAAAACTTTTCCTGTTTTTGTCCTTGACAAGATGAACACTCTGGGGATAGTAAAGCAGAAAAACAAAAGGTGTTTAATGACAAATTTGACTCCAAAAATTAATGATTCCTGGGATTGCCCCACCTCATTTTTCTTATGTGATGAATTCCTGTTTTGACATAGGAATTCTGTTACTTGCACCCAAAAGCCTTCCAAATAATCAAATATCCTTTTGATCCCAAAATTTCACTTCCAGGAATTTAACCTAGCTGGGAACAGTGGCACACGCCTATAATCCCAGCACTTTGGGAGGCTGAGACAGGAGAATCAAAAGTTCAAAGCCAGCCTAAGCAATGGCAAGGCGCTACGCAACTCAGTGAGACCCTGTCTCTACATAAAACACAAAATAGGGCTGGGGATGTGGCTCAGTGGTTGAGTACCCTGAGTTCAATCTCTGGTACCAAAAAAAAAAAAGAAGAAGAAGAAGCCGCCACCGCTGCCACCGGGTGCGGTGGTACAAGTCTGTAATCTCAGCACTTAGGGAGGCTGAGACAGGAGAATCTGAGTTCAAAGCCAGCCTCAGAGCCGGGCGTGGTAGCTCTAGCCGGGCTTGGTGGCTCATGCTTGTAATCCCAGCACTTTGGGAGGCTGAGACAGGAGAATGGTGAGCTCAAAGCCAGCCTCAGCAACTGTAAGGTGCTAAGCAACTCAATGAGACCCTGTCTCTACATAAAACACAAAATAGGGCTGGGGATGTGGCTCAGTGGTTGAGTGGCCCTGAGTTCAATCTCCAGTACCAAAAAAAAAAAAAGAAAAGAAAAAGAATTTAAGCTACCTACCCAAATCCTTGTATAAGTAGTTCATTACATTTGCACCCAAATGTATTAATTTTGTTTTGCTGTGCTGTGGATTGAACCCAAGGCTTTGTGCATACACTTTACCACTGAGTTGCACCCACAGCCCATTTGAATGTATTACTCTTAAGAGCAAATGAAACACAAGAAGCAATATTTTTAAAATATATTTTTAGTTGTAGATGGACACAAAACCTTTATTTTATTTATCTATTTATTTATTATGTGGTGCTGAGGATCAAACCCAGTGCCTCATGCATACTAGGTAGCATTCTACCACTGAGCCACAAGCCCAGCCCCTAGAAGCAATCTTAATGTCTACCAGTAAAGGATTAACTTGATTAAACTGTAATATACTCATACCACATCCATGGAATACAATGTAGCTATTGAATCTATATGTATGGTTATGGAGATGCCTATATGCATGGTTGAGAGCCAAAAAACAAAGCAGATTTCAGAACACTCTGTGTTGTATAATCACATTGTGGTGTGTGTTTATACACAAAGTTTGAGCCCAGCATGGTGGCATAAATCTGTAATCCCAGCGGCTTGGGACGGTGACGCAAGAGGATCATGAGTTCAAAGTCAGCCTCAGCAACTTACCAAGGCCTTAAGTAATTTAGTAAGAACCTGTCTCAAAATAAAAAATAAGCCAGGTGTGGAGGCACATGCATGTAATCCCAGCACTTTGGGAAGCTGAGGCATGAGGATAGCAAGTTCAAAGCCAGCCTCAGCAATGGCAAGGCGCTAAGCAACTCAGTGAGACCTTGTCTCTAAATAAAATACAAAATAGGGCTGAGGATGTGGATTAGTGGTCAAGTGCCCTTGAGTTCAATCCCCGGCACCAAAAATAAATAAATACATAGGTTTGGAGATATGGCTCAGTGGGTAAGCCCTCCTGGGTTCAGTCCCTGCTACCAAAAAAAAAAAACAAAAACAAAAAATGTATGAAAGAATATGCAGCAATGTATCTGGTTCTCTCTGGGATCTGCACAAGGAGCTGAGGCACAGGATACTTTGTTTCCACTTTCTTCATCATGGTTTGAAGTTTTTGCAGAATAAGTATTACTCCTTTGAAATACAAAAGGAGACAACTGACTAGAGGCCAACACAGCAGCGCAGGAACCAGGGACCAAGTTGGAAGCAGTAGTCTGAGTGCTTGATTTTAAACCTAGTATAGGGTCTGCCAAAAGTCAATAGGCTGTTCTTTCTGAGAAAGAGGGAAAATAAAACCACTGACCTGGGAATTGGGAAGGGAACACATTTGTTTCTACATTGGGGAGAGATTTGAAAATGACAAAATTTTAGAGAGTCAGATCTTCATTAGGCCAGGAAGGACTATGCCAGCCTCTTCAAAATCTCAGTGCCCTGTGCTTGGCACAGGCAAATGCCCAGTCAATGGTGGTAAAATGAATGAATGAATATCAACTCATTCAACCACCCATTTTATAAGAATGAATATTGGGCTAGGGTTGTGGTTCAGTGGTAGAGCGCTTGCCTTGCATACGTGAGGCACTGGGTTTGAGCCTCAGCACCACATATAAATAAATGAATAAAATAAAGATCCATCAACAACTAAAAAAATAATTTAAAAAAAAAAAAGAATGAGGGGCTGGGGTTATGGCGCAGTGGTAGCATGCTCACCTAGCATGCGTGAGGCACTGGGTTTGATCCTCAGCACCACATAAAAATAAAATAAAGATATTCTGTCCACCTACAACTAAAAAATAAATATTAAAAAAAATGAATGAATATTGCATAAATAAATGAAGACCAGGTGCAGGGGCACACCCCTGTAGTTCCAGAGACTTAGGAGGCTGAGGCAGGAGGATTGCAAGTTTGATTATAACCTCAGCAACTTAGCAAGGCCCTAAGCAACTTGGACACCCTGTCTCAAAATTAAAAATTAAAAAAAATTAAAAAAAAAAGTGGGGGCTGAGGATGTAGCTCAGTGGTAAAGCATCCCTGGGTTCAACCCCCAGTTCCAAAAGTAAATGAGAAAATCTGACACCAACAGAAATGAATACTAAGTTGGGCGCGGTGGCACAAGCCTGTAATCCCAGCACTTTGGGAGGCTGAGACAGGAGAATCGCGAGTTCAAAGCCAGCCTCAGCAACGGCGAGGTGCTAAGCAACTCAGTGAGACCCTGTCTCTACATAAAACACAAAATAGGGCTGGGGGTGTGGCTCAGTGGTCAAGTGCCCCTGAGTTCAATCTCCAGTACCCAAAAAAATGAAAAATAAAAAAATAAAAATAAAAATAAAAAAGAAATGAATACTATTAGCAACTGGTTACCATGTATCAAGAGCTGTCATGGTCACTGCACAATAACTTCCTCAAAGCTCTACAACAGCCCTCTGAAATACTGTTATCATCTCCATTTTGCAGAGGAAAATCAGGCACAGAGAAATCAAGTGACTTGCCCAAGGTCACAGAGATGATACATGGTGGAGCTGAGATTGAAACCCTGGCATCCTGGCCCCAGAGCCCACGCACGTTGCCTTCACCTTTACTGTCTCCCATTAAGGAATCAGGCCTAGCTCCAAAACCCCTCCATCTGCCATTGCACTCAGGTGTTGTGCCCCAAAATTCCCTCCCCTGATCCCCAGTTCCTACCTTCCTGGATAAAGTGCAAATGCTCCTCACTTTCTTGATTTTTTTTTTTTTTTTTTGGTACTGGAGATTGAACTCAGAGGCACTCGACCACTAAGCCACATCCCCAGCCCTATTTTGTGTTTTATGTAGAGACAGGGTCTCACTGAGTTGCTTAGCACCTCGCCATTGCTGAGGCTGGCTTTGAACTTGCAATTCTCCTGTCTCAGCCTCCCAAAGTGTTGGGATTACAGGCTTGCGCCACTGTGCCCAGAATGAAAGAGTTGAAGGCACTGTCTCCACATCCTCACTCCTGCTCCACTGCCTGGTACTTCCTAAGCCCTGCCCTCCCAACCCAGGGTTGTTCAGTCCAGGGGAAGGGCAGTTTTTACTCTTCTCTTCCTGGACTCTGGGCTGCACCTGCCACTTCCTGCTTCCTCCTCGCACCAGCACAGTCTCTGCTGTGGGGCTCTTCTCCCTCTCTGCCCAGGTTTCAAGACTGAAGCTCCAAGCTTCCATTTAAGGGGCAACCATCCTGCTCTCTCTGTGTTCTCCTCAGATGAGTTCCTGAGTCATGCTGATGACTCACAAGTCCATTCCTCCACCAGATTCACCCCCTCCCCAGTATTTCAGACCATCTCTCTCACCTGGGTAGCATGACCGATATGTCCAATACCCAGGCAACCTATAATCTCCATGCTTTTCCTAACCCTGAGCCCTCTATATGGATTGCCCCACCACAACCCCTAGGCAACTCCTACTCATCCTTTAAGACTAGCCCGCCTCTGCGTCCACAAAGTCCTCCCTGGTGTCCGTCCTAGCTGGGTTGGGTTTCCTCCCACAGAACACATTCCAAACTAAACTAGGCATCTTCCCTCCTCCTCCTCCTCTATTATTCCCCCACTCTGTTCAGAGCTCTGACCATTATCTATTCTCAGTCAATCCCCAATTTCTTCCACCTTTACCTCCTAAATTCTTTCCCACTCTGGAGACCCTCCCATACTCCACAAGCATGGCTCACAGGCCCTTATTTCTCTCTCTCCTTTTTTTTTTTTTTTGGTACCAGGGATTGAACTCAGGGGCACTCGACCACTGAGCCACATCCCCAGCCCTATTTTGTGTTTTATGTAGAGACAGGGTCTCACTGAGTTGCTTAGCGCCTTGCCGTTGCTGAGGCTGGCTTTGAATTCATGACTCTCCTGTCTCAGCCTCCCTAAGTGCTGGGATTGTAGGCATGGACCACCACGCCCGGCTCCCTTGTTTCTCTTGTCAACAGCCTCCAACAAGCCCCTTTCAATCTGCTCCCATTTAGGGGCTGCAGATACCAGTCTACCAGTCTAACAAATATGCTAATGTTGTTCAAGATCCTTCCAAGTATATATATACACACACACACACACACGCCCCTAAAAAAGGTGAAAAACAAATAAGCTCTCTATTTTAATAATATATGAAGGGGCTGGGATTGTGGCTCAGTGGTAGAGCGCTTGCCTCACATGCGTGAGGCACTGGGTTCGATCCTCAGCACCACATAAAAATAAATCAATAAATATATTGTGTAAAAAATATATATATATGAAGACCACTGTGTGTGTGTGTGGTACTGGGAACTAAACACAGGAACACTCTACCATTGAGCTATAGCTACAACCCCAGCCCTTTTTAGTTTTTATTTTGATACAGGGTATCACTAAATTGCCCAGGCTGGCCTTGAATTTGTAATTCTCCTGCCTCAGCCTCCTGATTTGCTGGTATTACAGGCATGCAACACCATATCCAGCCAATTTTCTGGTTTTGATAATGTACAACAGCTATGAAAGATGTCACCATTAGGGGTTTGGGGATGTAGCTCAGTGGCAATGTGCTTGTATAGCATGTGTGAAGCCTTAAATTCAATCGCTAGCACTGCATATGTATTGCAGGGACACACGCCTGTAATCCCAGCAGCTTGGAAGGCTGAGATAGGAGAATTGCGAGTTCAAAGCCAGCCTCAGCAATGGCGAGGTGCTAAGCAACTCAGTGAGACCCTGTCTCTAAATAAAATACAAAATAGGGCTGGGGATGTGGCTCAGTGGTTAAGTGCCCCTAGGTTCAATCCCTAATAACAACAACAACAAAAGACAGAGAGACAGAGACAGAGACAGGGATAGAAAGACACAGAGAGAGAGAGAAAATAGAATTTCAGTGACACCAGTACCACCAGGAGAGGACAAAGTCCAACTCCCTGTGCAGCTGACTGCAAAAAGGCAGGACATGCCTGGTCTTACCTGGCCAGTGGCCTGACCAGGAATGTCATACTCCAGTAACCACCTGGCTTCCTGCTCTGTGTGGGAAATCCTCCACACACTGCTTCTTCAAAGCTCAGCTGAGGTGTCACCTCCACCAGGAAGCCTTCCTTCCCATACCCCACCCAAACACAGTACCCTATGCTCACTACAACCATTGCATTTGATCTAGCTATTGGAAATTACATGCCCAAGTCTTCATCTCCCTCTAAACTATAAGTTTTTTGGCAGCAGAAGCTGTATCTGATTCAGAGTTGAGTAACCCAGAGAAACAGTGCTCAGGAACCTATTCTGAGGAGTGGCCCAGGAATCTTAGCACAAGAGTGAGGATACTGATATCAGTCATCATTGACAGGCACTTTCTCCTACCACACATTGCCCTAAGAGCTTTAAATATACTTTCATCCTCACAACATCCCATTAGAGGAAGAACTATTATATACCCATTTTGCAGATGAGGAAAGCAAGGCACAGGAGGTGAACTAACTTACTGCCAGGATTACACAGTAAGTAATGGAGCTGGTACTTGTAGCCTGGCAGTTGGCTCTGAGGACCACACTCAACCTAACAGTGCTCCTCTCCTGTACACACTGCCCCAAGTTTAATTAAAGAGCAACCGTCCATCAAGACTGCAGATACACTACCTGAGGTTCCAATATCTCCAAAGATACTTGGCACGGCTCTTGACCCACCAGGCCCTTGATCGCTTATTTAGAGCAGGGAAGGTTTAATTTCCTCATCCTTGACCCTAGTCAGCAACCCTGGCCTGCATTTATCCCTTCTTCATGATACTTATGAGGATGTCTGACTACCCAGGATCCTCTGCTGCAGAGGTCAGGAAGGGGTCTTAGCTCACTTCTGCAGGTGACCTGCAAGCATCAAACAGCATCTATGCTAAGGATTCTCAATGGAGGAATGCAGGGGCTGGAAACTTGGATAGGAAAACATCCTACTAGCCTCTATCTGAGATTTAGCATTCCCATTCCCTCCAATTACGAACATAGGCAATAAGCAATAGACTGCAGCTATGTGTCAATGTCACCACTGGGATCTTTTATCACATTTCAGTTACTGCAGACAACAAAACGTTCATACTCATTCCATCTTCAAAATTACGGTAGTTGCATTAGATTCAGTGGTAAATCTTTTTTTTTTTTTTTTTTTGAGGGTACTAGGGATTGAATTCAGGAGCACTTGACCACTGAGCCACACTCTCAGGCCTATTTTGTGTTTTATGTAGAGACAGGGTCTCACTGAGTTGTTTAGCGCCTCGCTGTTGCTGAGGCTGGCTTTGAATTCGCGATTCTGCTATCTCAGCCTCCCTAAATGCTGGGATTACAGGCATGTGCCACCACGCCCAGCTTGGTAAATCTTTTTTAGTGAATTGATAAAAACATTCAGCTGTAGTTAAGAGAACCAGTTTCCTTTGTAATCCCGTGGTATTTTACTTTATGTTTTAAACACAGTGATCTGAGAAGGTAGGTGTCATGACCTTACTGTCCACAGAAAAGTCTTGGACAGGACAGTGACTAGCCCAAGACCACACTGCTGCAAGCCAAAGCCACCTGTGCTGCACAGGCTCCACCAGGAATGCAGATTAAGGAACAAATGTGAAATGGAAGTCGGAAGGGTTCAGCAACCCTCAGCAATCAGTAGGTTGCTTTCTTTGCAACTGGCCTTTCTTTGCAGAAACCAAAGTTCAGGAAATAGCCCCAGGCTTCCCCCCATTCACACCATCAAACTAAGAGTCAGCAGCAAAGCAACATCTCCTCCCTCTCGCAGGCATCTGGTTGCAAAGGGCTTTTACTTTAACAATCTTGCCTCACTCTCCCTTACAACCTGGGGCCAAGTGCACAGGAAAGGTCCAAACCCCTAGCTCCCAGGCTCTCCCCACCCCCAGCTTCTCCAGCAAGATCCACAGGATGTGGTGCTAATATGAGACATTTAAAAAATAACCCTCCTTTGGTACCAAAAAAATCTAAAAAAATAAATAACCCTCCTGCCAGGTGTGGTGGCACACGCCTGTAATCAATCCCAGCAGCTTCGGAGGCTGAGGCAGGAGGATCCCGAGTTCAAAGCCAGCAAAAGCAAGGCACTAAGCAACTCAGTGAGACCCTATCTCTAAATAAAACACAAAACAGGGCTGGGATGTGGCTCAGGTCGAGTACCCCTGAGTTCAATTCCTGTTACCCAAAAAAATAAATAACCCTCTTTTTTTTTTTTTTAAAGTAGAAAAGCATCAGAAATTCATTATAAAACCCTTGGAAATTGGGCTGGGGATATAGCTCAGTTGGTAGAGTGTTTGCCTTGCATGCACAAGAAGGCCCTGGGTTCAATCCCCAGCACCACAAAAACAAAAACAAAACAAAACAAAAAACCCTTGGAAATTATAAAGCATAAAGGACCAAATACAAAGTCCCACTGCTCAGAGTGATAGCCTAACATGTATAGCGCTTTCTCTGACCTGAACAGTGGGCTAGAAACTGCTTCTGCTCAGGGGAGCTCAGGGAGCATCTGCTGGCCTTGATGCCTAATGGCAACAGGGAAAATGGGCTGGGGCAGTGCAGCGAGCCATGGAGTCTACTTGTCCTGGGTTCAAATCTCAGCACTGTCCCATGCTGGCTTTTAGAGAAGCTCTCTGAGCCTCAGTTGTGTCATTTGCAAGACAAATGCAAATTACATCCACCTGGAACAACTATTTGCAGATTTCAGGGTGTATCTCCCTCAGAGGAGGTCAGAAATCCACATTTCTGCTAAACTGGGTGCTGTGGAGATAGCACCTGCAACTTCCAATATTATTCTTTAAGTTTTCAATGGATCGACACTGATTTCTTTGCAATTTCTGCCTAAACCACTCCTTTTTGGCAAGGGCTATTCTGTGGCCAACTTGCTATTTTTATTCATTTGTTCAACAAATAACCATGGCCCATCTTTATGTGCTTTATGTATGAGGGCTCTGCCAGGCACCAGGGAACATGGTTAATAAAGTCCCTGCTCTTGTGGAGCTTGTCGTTTAGGGGTGGGCAGACCAAAAAACAGGTCAATGTTAAATGCACACGAAGAGTAAAGACAGAGATAAGAGTTAAGAAATTTGAACAGGAAACGTGGCAGGGAGTGATGGAGGGGGATAAGGAGCTCGGGGAAGGCCCTTAGGAGGAGGTGGCATTTGAGAAAGACAAGAAGCCAGTCATGCAAGATAGGAGGTGAGTAAGAGTTCACCTGGCAGAGGGCAGGTCAAGGTCAATGGCCCTGGCGTAGGAACAAGCTGAGCATGCTCAAGGAAAACACAGAAGGCCAAGAATGATGAAATGATTGTGCCCCAGATGGTGCAGCCAGGGTATGCAGGTGCTGGAGTTGGGCATGAAATGCAGGACTCTGGATGTCCTGATTTGCATTTCTGTACCTGTAGAGAAACAGAGCATGACATGGACTGCTTCAAGGAACAAGAGCTTAGACCAGGGAAACCTCTGAAAACCCCAGAAACGTCACAGTGCTCAATGAATTGTTGCTGGCCAAACAGAAGGCACAGCTATTGGTCTCAGAGAATTGCATGCCCTGTTCCCTTTCTGAGTCACAGTGGACCTTGTGGGAAGAGCAGGAGGGCAGGTGACTGTCTCGGTATTCTTCTTAAGAACAGGGATACCTTTACCTCGAAGGATTGTCATGACGGTTAATGAGACTGTGGACACAAGCATGATACAAATGTTTGCAGTAGTTAGGATTTCCAGCTGGGCAAGGTGGCATGTCAGTGACTCGGGAGGCTGAGGCAGGACAATCACAAGTTCAAGATCAGTCTCAGAAATTTAGTGAGACCCTGTCTTAAAAAGTTAAAAGTTCTGGGGATGGAGAGGACTGAGGGAAGGGGTAGGGCTGTGGAGATGGGAAGAACAGTAGAATGAGACAGACATTATTACCCTATATACATGTATGGTTAGGCTACTAGAGTAACTCTGCACCATGTACAGCCAGAGGAATGAGAAGTTGTGCTCCATTTTTGTACAATGTGTCAAAATGCATTCTACTGTCATGTACAACTAATTAGAAGAACAACAACAAAGAGGTCTGGGGATGTAGTTGGATGGTAAAGCATCCCTGGGTTCAATCCCAAGTACTATTACTACTATTACTACCACTACTACTACTACTACTAAGGATTTCCAGACAGATAAGAATAAGAGCTGGCTGAGCTGGGGACATAGTTCAGAGGTAGAGGACTTGCCTAGGATGTGTGAGGCCTTGGGTTCAATCCCCAATACCAGAAAGAGAGAGAGAGAGAGAGAGAGAGAGAGAGAGAGAAGTAGCGAGGGAAGGAGGGAGGGAAGAAAACAGATTGGTGGAGACTAGAAGTAACTTGATGGCATCACTTCTGCATGGCTGGTAGGACCTCAAACTCTGGAGTCCCACAGGATCAGTTCAAACCAACTCCCTGCTCTACCTCGGCTGTGTGATCTTTTTTTTTTTTTTTTTTTTAAATATTTTCTTAGTTGTAGATGGACACAATATCTTTATTTATTTTTTATGTGGTGCTGAGGATCGAACCCAGTGACTCACGCATGTGAGGCAAGCGCTCTACCACTGAGCTACAATCCCAGCCCCCCGGCTGTGTGATCTTGGATGTGTTCCTTAATCTCTCTGAACCTCATTCTCCTCATCTACAGAATGAGATTGATAATAACTGTTCCTGCCTCAAAAAATTTTGAAACATGGGCTGGGATTGTGGCTCAGTGGTAGAGCACTTGCCTAGCATGTGTGAGGCGCTGGGTTCGATTCTCAGCACCACATAAAAAAAATAAACAAATAAAATTGTGTCCATCTATAACTAATAAAAATATTTTTTTAAAAAAAGAATTTTGAGCCGGGCATGGTGGCTCACGCTTGTAATCCCAGCACTTTGGGAGGCTGAGACAGGAGAATCGTGAGTTCAAAGCCAGCCTCAGCAACAGCGAGGCACTAAGCAACTCAGCGAGACCCTGTCTCTACATAAAACACAAAATAGGGCTGGGATGTGGCTCAGTGGTCAAGTGCCCCTGAGTTGAATCCCCAGTACCAAAAAAATAAAAAATAAAAAAAAAGAATTTTGAAACAGATTTAATAAGAGAAAGCAAAGACCCACGATGGGGACTCAGTTTTTGCTACATCTTCTGCCTGGACCCTCTTTAAAAAAAAGAAGCCAGAAGCCGGGCATGGTGGCTCAAGCCTGTAATCCCAGCACTTAGGGAGGCTGAGACAGGAGAATTGCAAGTTCAAAGCCAGCCTCAGCAACGGCGAGGTGCTAAGCAACTCAGTGAGACCCTGTCTCTACATAAAACACAAAATAGGGCTGGGGATGTGGCTCAGTGGTCATGTGCCCCTGAGTTCAATCCCCAGTACCAAAAAAAAAAAAAAAAAGAGGGGGAGAGAGAGAGAGAAAGCAAAGAAAGTGCCAAGGACTGTGCTGGCACAGGGTGGCACTAAATATCACGGTGGCTGCTGTCATTGCTGCCATCAGGTCTCAGCCTCCCACTGAGGGCTCAGGAGTTGTTGCTGAACTGAAGTCAACTAGAGGGTTCTGGAGTGAGGCAGCAATGCACGACATACCTCTTCCCTGCAGACCCCGTGGCCTGCTGGGGAAGCAGCGCGAAAGCACACCTGCAGAAGCCATCATGGTGCTTGCAAAGAAACAGACTCACCCGGAGAAATAAATAAGGCGGCAAGGAGTCCTGTGGCTGGTGATGACAGAGGAAGGAAAAGGAGCCTGTTTTCTATGGACCATTAAGTATGATGAAAGGAGCTGGCTTCCGTGGAGGCCCCAGGGAGCTGAGACCACAGTGACTTCATCAGCCCGGGCTAGGCCTCCTGCTGCACTGAAGCCAGCCTTCCTGAGGACACCTCCACCTTCTGCTGTCTGAGCCATGCTTGGGCCTGCGCCGTGGGTCCTATCATCTCTTCCTTCCTGTCCTCACATGGAGCCAACTCCAGAGCCAGGCTGCCTGGGTTGGCTTTGCTTCTCTGCTCCTTATGCAAGGTCACCTTACCTCTCTGTGCTTTAGTTTCTGCATCAGTAAAATGGGGATAATTATAGGGCCTATCTACAGAGCTGTTATGAGGATTAAATAAACCAATCTAGGACTCACAACTGGACCTGCTCACTTGGGAATTGCTAGACCAGTATTTGTTAGATTCATAAAAAATGTAAAATTCATCCAGGTGCGGTGGTGCAAGCCTGTAATCCCAGCATTTAGGGAGGCTGAGACAGGAGAATCGCGGGTTCAAAGCCAGCTTCAGCAACGGCGAGGCGCTAAGCAACTCAGTGAGACCCTATCTCTACATAAAACACAAAATAGGGCTGGGGATGTGGCTCAGTGGTCAAGTGCCCCTGAGTTCAATCCCTGGTACCAAAAAAAAAAAAAAAAAGGTAAAATTTGTCTACCTCCTTTCATCTAGTTTTCTTGTTTCTGTCTCCAGGCATGGGTTACCATCAAACATCAACAAATCTCAGGGCTCATTTTCAGAACAGAAAGGCCCAGAGAACCAAAGAGACTATAGTGGCAGAGCCTGAACTGACCTGGAACTCCTATCTGCCTCCTGTACTGTGGCTGTACCAGGTGGCCTGTGCCTTCTTTGCTTGTCCCTCCCTGCCTTTGTCTATCTGTCTCTACTTACAATGCTCCTTCTCTGGCCTTCCTCTTTCCTATCTTTCAAATGTTCAAATGGTACTTCTTCTAGGAAGACCTTCAACCCCAGGCAAAATAAACCTTCCTTCACACTGGGATATAATTCAATTTGACAACATAATGGCTGGATTTGTCCTCCTGGCATGTCCACTAGGGCTGGAGGCAGAGGGTGAACCAGATCCAGCTCCTGTCCTCAGTAGGCTCAGGTATCACCCAAGGCTCCTCCAGGATGGCAGGCCAGTCCCCAGCAGGCACTAAGGAACTTCCACAGCAAGGGCTGTCTTCCCACCATCCTCATTGTGCCTTCTCTGCTGGGCCAGCTCTGAGGGCCCTGGGACACAGAGTTAGTTCAGTAGAACTCCTTGGCCTTGGGAAACCGCTGATCTTTTAGTGCGAGCCTTGTTGCATTTAGCAGTTCAGATCATTCCAGTTCCTGTTCTTATCTCTGTATTGAGATGAAGCCGCTACAGAGGACAGGAGTGTGCGCAAGGGTCATGAGGGCCTGTGTTCAAATTTGGCAGAGTGACCTTAAGATGGCACACAAATTCTGTCTTCCTCACTTTCTTTGATGAAATGGAGATAAAAATACCCACCCCTCCTGAAACTATAGTAAGAATTAGACAGAATGTAAATCAACTTCGCAGCACAGGAATAATCCAGGACTTGCCTTGCTGTTCTCTTTGGCCAACCTTCCCATTCTTTCACACTGGAATTCTGCTTCCTTACAGGAAGCCTTAGCTAACTTTTTCAGGTTACTCTGAGCTCTCTTCTCTCCACTCCCAGTGCACTGACCCCAGAGTTTAAACACTTTCTTGTTCTCTCATTGGCTCACTTTCCAGTCAGACTATAAATGGCTCAATCTACACTTGACCCACAGCAGCTCACCAGAGGCACTTACTTGGTAGTCTAGGACTCTGGAAAAGGGCAAAGGTTTCAGTCAGAAAACTAATTAGAAAGCAGGACACTCTATTGTCTAAGACTCAGGTTTCTCATAGAGGTTTCTCATATGAAACCTCTAAGACTCAGGTTTCTCTCAGGTTTCTTCTCAAATGAAGATTGAAAAACGCCTACAGGGACTCCGGTGGTGGCTCAGTGGTAGAGCACTTGCCTAACGTGTGAGGCACTGGGTTCCATCCTCAGTACCACATAAAAATAAATAAATAAAATAAAGGTATTGTGTCCATCTACAACTTAAAAAAGTATGAAAGCCCTTTTGTTACAAACTAAAAAGTGTCATTTAAAAATATATTATTTTGTTTCTCAAACCCAAACCTATTGATACCTCAATATTTCTATACCTAAGACTCAAGAGATCAGCTCACCCCACCTAAATTCTTAGCCTCTATATAATTCAACTAACCAAATTCTGAACTGTTCAACTAAGCAAAAAGCCAACAGCTCAGAGCTCATAGCACAAACCCCGTCAAAGCTCATGGATCACAAAGCCTCTCCCACCCTCAGATTCCATCCTTCCCAGATCAAGGCACCCCCTGGTCTCAAAGCTGCCAGGTTTGGTCCCTGCATTATTTCTAGCTTACAGCCAACTTCTTTGGGAGGTACAAGTGGGGAAAAAGACCAGGAAGGGTTGGTTGTATGTGTGTGGGTGCGGGGGGAGTCTTGGTAGTAGAAGGAAAGATTCTGCTAGGATTCTGTGTCCAACACAGTTGCTAAATGTACTATAATTATCGCATTTGTGTGAAAATTCAAGGTTCTGCATTCTGCTATTTTCATCAGACTGGATGAACTGCAGGCACTGAGGGAAATGGCAAGAAGTTGGGGTTCCACGTCTGGAGACTAGGAACCAAAGTTCTGGCCAGCAATTGGGGAAATGAAGTCCCTGATCACCTGGGGTGGGCCCTAGATCCCCACTCCAGGCCCAGCCCTCTTCTTCAGACCCCCAGACTCCCATTTGAAGCCCCAGCCCCCAGTTGATGCCTAGTAGGCACCACAGCCATCCTGTTCCATCAGAGTGAACGGATTGTATCTGATTCCACGCCTCCCGCCCCCCCTCCCCCGCCTCCGGGAAAACTGCTTTGTCTGTCTCTGTGGAGGACCCCCAAACCAGGGACTCTATAAACATCCAAACCAGACAGTGTGGACGGGAAGACAGGAGGAAGCAGAAATCCAAGGGAACCCCCAGCTCACTGAGGACAGAAGGGGGGTGCCTGAGGTCGGCTCAGCGTTGCCGGAGGGGGGGGACAGTCTCGCCGGCGTGTCCCCCCAGGCGCCAAAGCCCGCGCCCTGCAGCCCCCACGAACCGCCCTCCCACTCCTCCAGCCCCGCGACCGGCCATCTCACAGGCCTGAGCCCGGGACGGAGCCTGCGACCGGAAATGCCCTCCTGCCCAGCGGGCCCAGACCGCGCCCCCCTTCCCTAACGCCCCTTCTTCCGGGGCCCAGCCGCAGGCCCTGGATCCCCGGACTCGCGTGGCCGCCGCAGCCGGCAAAGGTGGCCCATGGGGCGGCCGTGATACCGGCCCTCGCCACGGCCCCTCCAACTTCAGGCACTGCGGAGCCAAGACGAACACAAAAGGAACAGGGGCCCCTACCAGCCCTCGACCTCCTGCGCGGGGACCAGCAAAACATCCGCGCACCCCCAAAGCGCCAGACCCCGTGTGGACACCCCCCCATGCAAGAAAATTCCAGGACACCCCCTGGGGGCTGCAGGGGCGGCCGGACCTCCCCAGCGGCAGGTGGCCCTGGGCGCACGAGAACTTTGAAACTTTGGGGACAGGATACGGGGGCGGGCGGGGGGGGTCCCCAAAAAGGAGTTAATGGAGATGAAGGGCTAGTTTTTTATCTTCCCCAAACCCCCTTTCTCCGGCCTGGACCCCGCTCCCCGCGCCTCCACCCGGCCCGGCCCGGCCCGGCGCCCCAGCCCTCGCGCGCCGCCCGCCCGGGACGCGGCCCCGGCCTCTGCCCCGCGGGGCTGCGTCCGCGCCAAGCACTCACCTCGGCCGGGCTGCGCTCCCCGCGGGCCTGCGCCGAGCCCGATAAATGGTATGCTATGACTAGAGGTATGATTACGTTATTATTATTAGTAATAATAAGAGTAAATGCTATTTAATTACGGGCGGCCGCATCCTGCTCCCGGCGCCGCCGCCCCGGCAGCTCCGTCCATGTGGCTCCGGAGCGCTTTACTTTCATTTCCAGCTCCCTCGGCCGGCTGCTCGCGGCAGCACCCGCTGGAGGCACCGTCTCCCTGCAGCTCTTCCTCTCGGGTCCTAGAGAGCGCTGCTCCTCGCCTGGTAGCGCCCGGGGTGGGCGGCGCGGGCTGCGCACCTACGGAGAGGGGGGTGGGGAGTCGAGGAGCCTTCCTCCCCCGTCTAAAGCTCATGTCTGGAATTCACCTTTATTTTTTTTAAACGCTCCTTTCCTTTGAGGGGGTTTTCTTTGGGCAGTTCTGCATTTCTGGACTGATGCTGGACAAATCCAGAGCCTCCGCCTTTCCCTGTGTGAGTAAAAAGCCCCGGATTCCCAGGTGCCTTCATGGATAGTTCCCCAAGCCTCTCATTGCGTTGTGCCCTCTGGATGAGGACCGGAGACTAAGAGAGGAAGCAGGATCTCATTTGGCTAGGCTTTTATGTATAAGAAGTTAAAGGGGTGGGGGGATGCAGATCAGGGACACTTGTTAAAGAAGGACAGACAGACTTTATTCAAAGGGGGCCCTCGTGGTGGATGTAGGGACCACTGCAATGGGCTTTTGCAATGGCGGAAAGACGCTGGGCTTCATCTCTGTTACAGCCAGGGGAACTGGGAATTTATAGCCAAGGAGCACGATGAGGGTCAGTAGTCAGAAAATTATTAAGAGGAAGCATGAAGAGTAAGGGGTGTTTCTGCCTAAACACACTTAACAGAATGCTTGTTGAAGATACACCAGGGTGATCCAGCATTACCTGGGGGAATAGTGGTGGATGAGGAACCTGAATAGATACTGATAATGATCGGACATGGAGGATGGATGGTCAGCTAAACCAACTTGTCAGGATTCTTGCTAAAATTGGACAATGCAGAGATAAGCACTGGAGTCCAAAAGTCTAGGCCTAGCTGGAAAGTTCAAGGAAGCGTAAGTAGAATTTGACCAAGGAAAGAATCTTGTCAGAAATCCTTCCAGGAAGGATTTGAGCCCACTTAGAGGACCCACTAGGTAAGGGGAGATTAAGCAGACAGACCAGCTCAGCTACAACCATCCAAGGCATTGCCTCAGAGCTGTCATGGTCAGGCTGGATTTGAATCCAAGGTTTCTGATTCCAAATAGAGTTCATCCCACACAACCACTGCTGGCCCTGTTAATTTCTGGAGGATCCACATCCTGGTGAGAGTTCTCTCAAATTTTCCTCTTTACCCTTCTTTATTTTATACACACACGTGTTTATGTGTATGTTAATTTATTGCAGATCAGCTGTGAGCCTCACAGATGTTATCTTTACAAATGTTATCTCTTCCACAACCATTTGTGCCAGACCTAATCTTAGGAACTAGAGATACAATGGTGAGACACATTTTCTAAATTTATTTTATTTTATTTTTTTAAATATATATATTTTTAGTTGTCAATGTACCTTTATTTTATTTATTTATATGTGGTGCTGAGAATCGAACCCAGTGCCTCACGCATGCTAGGCAAGCACTCTACCACTGAGCCACAACCCCAGCCCAACATTTTCTAAATTTATTAATTATTTAGATCATATAGGAGATTGAACCCAGGGCCTCTCCTGCATGCCAGGCAAGTACTTTACCACTGTACTACGTTCCCAGCCCAGTGAGACATATTGTAAACATTTAAATATACAGAGTGGTAGATGCTAAGAAGGTCAAAAACCTGATGCTGTGTTGACTTATTTAATTCTCACAACAGTCCTGGAACTTTGGTTTTTGGGGGTTTTTTTGTGGTTGTATTTTTTTTTTTTTTGTACTGGGGATTGAACTCAAGAGTACTCGACCACTGAGCCACATCCCCAGCCCTATTTTGTGTTTTATGTAGAGACAGGGTCTCACTGAGTTGCTTAGCACCTCGCCGTTGCTGAGGCTGGCTTTGAACTCGCGATTCTCCTGTCTCAGCCTCCCTAAGTGCTGGCATTACAGGTTTGAGCCACCGTGCCCGGCTTGGAACTTTAGTTTTAGCACACCTATTTTACAGATGGTCAAATGAAGCTCAGAGATTAAATGGCTTAACCAAGGGGACAGTTGTGACTGTGGAGTCTCTGTCCTTTACATGGCTTCTGACACTTTCTACCACCTCTGCTTTACGAGAGACTTGGAGAAGAAAATGCACAGCCCTTTTAGAAGTTCCTAAACTCTCCTCTGTGACTTCCTTCCTCCTCACTGTGGGGGCATACCATAAAATGACGCCGAGCAAGCAGCCCGGGACAAAGCCTCCCACCCCGAGAGCCACATCACCTGGGGCCTATTGGCTGACCTCTATTTCCGTGTTCATGGACAATGCATGATCCCCAGCCTAAACGCTTCTATACTGCTACGCGCGGACAACCCGCTTCCGCATTCGTGGCTCGAAAACTAAATGCTGTTGGATCCCCGCCCCTATATAAGAATGTAACTTCCTTACAATAAACGGAGTTCCTGCTTGAGACAGCTCCCTCTGGCGCGTGGTGGTTTCGCACCAGACTACTTTGGGAGCGCCCGGGGATTGCCCTTTCCCGCTGGTCGGAAGAACTGATCCTCAGCACGGGACCCCGACACACTGGTGCCCCGCGTGAGGATCGCAAGGACCTGACCCGCACACAGTCGGCAAGCCGAGTAATCGTGGGCCAAGGTAAAGTTCCCCCAATCCGGATGGGGCAGTCATCTACAAAAGTGAATGACCGGCGCTCATAGCACTGAGATATATTCTTAAAAGCAGAGGTTTAGAGATTTCAGACACCCAAGCTAAAGAGGTTTGGGAGACCTTTAATCGCGCCGGGGCCTGGGCTGCCAGCTTGCTGATGGCTGCCTCGGGCTCCAAGTCAGCTGCAGCCAGGACCCTGGCTCCGCTCGGCGCCCCCCCACCATGTAGCCCCTCTGGCTCCCCACCCCGCTGCCTCGGCTGGGCGAACAAAGGGCAGACTCGGCAGGAGCAGAGGGGAGGGATGCAGGCTGGAAGCAAGGGAGGGGCCTGCGAGCCAGCAGCCGAGGCCCTGGCCTTTGGCTTCCCACCGCCAACCTCTTCACCTGGGGCATTTGGAATAGAGTAGAGCAACTGGTGCACAGGAGGGAAATTAAACTGGGGGAAAACCTCCCTATGGGAGTATACCCCGCACTCATGGCTCTAAAGGGTTGCTTTCTGCCCAACCCACCAGCTAAGCTCAAAAGGGGTAATTCGGCTCCTCCTCCTTCTGAGGCGCGCTCGGAGGGGGAGGCTTTTGTTGGGGAATGTGCCCGTTGTTCTAAAGACCGGGAGGAAAAGGGCGACCCTGCTACCCGCTTTGGGCCCCACTCCTTCTCACAGGACTCACAAGGTCTTTCCCCTACCACCCATAGACAGAGCCTCCTCCTGGCCGCCTGCCGCCATATTGTCATCCACCGGCCCAAGATTTCCCACCACCTAGTTCAGATGGAGGGAGACCGCCGCCATCTTGCCCCGGGGGCAGGAAAACGCTGCTATATTGCCACCCTCCATCCCCAGATCAGCCACCAATGAGGGAAATGTACACCCCCTCATGGCCACTGGCCTTACCGCCAATTTATTAAGACGGGATATACTAAGTGAGGACCTCCGTGGGAATGGGTAATTTACATGCAAGGGAACCACAGTCCCGAACGTTATTAGCTTTGTTAAGGAGTAGATGCATCAACATCTCTCAGAAAGAGATGTCTAGGGAGGGAAAAGAAGCCCCTCTGAAAAATTCTCTAGAAGCTCATAATAAGGGAGCTTCTTGCAAAACGCCCTGTCCACAAGAATCACAAAGGCATAAAGGTTCTAAACAAAAGGAAATACTCAAACTGCTATATCCACCTTTGGATGCTCCCTCGACAGTTAAAAAAAAATTTGACTCAAAAAGCAGAAAACACACTGCAGAGAGCAGGTCAATTTCTTAATTCTGTTAATTTATTTTTGGCAATGCTTGCTATTGTAACTTGCCAGGTAAGTATTGTTAATGCAGAATCCTGTGCTTATTGGGCTTATATTCCAAATCCTCCTTTGATAAGAGGAGTTTCTTGGGAACAACCTGCAGTTCCAGTATGTACTAGATAATGCTTTATAAAGTTTTATACCCAAACCTGGCCTAAATGCCAACTGGGAAAAAAAGGGTTAAAAAGCCCCGGACAGATAACAGTTCCCCCGGCCAGACTGAATTGGAGTTTACATTCCAACGCTAAGAGAAAGCCTGAGGGCTGGGATTGTGCCTCAGTGGTAGAGCGCTTGCCTCGCATGCGTGGGGCCCTGGGTTCGATCCTCAGCACCACATACAAAGCAAATAAAATAAAGATATTGTGTCCATCTACAACTAAAAAAAAAAAAAAGTTAAAAAAAAAAAGAGAAAGCCTGATAAGGGATTTGAGACAAAAAAAAAAAAAAAAAAGAAAGAAAAAGGAGGTATGTTCAAATTAACTTGAGGTTTCTCTTTCTCCCTCCCTCCCCTCTCTCTCTCCCTCTCTTTTTTTTCCTCGTGTTGCTTTATTGAAACAATTAATAGCTATGTCATTTTTTCCAGGACTCTTGGGTTTTGAATTCTATATATTTTTTAACTTCTGATTTTGACTCTGCACGCTAAAATTAAGATTTCTGATCAGATATATTTTATCCAACTATAAAAGTTTTTTTTTACACTCTACTTTGCTAGAAAACCAATTTAAAAGGTATACCTTTAATTCAAGAGGCCTTTATTTTTCGTTTGATGTTTACATGTGTTTGATGTCTATACGTGTTTTGTCTTGTGTATTGTCTACATGTGTTTGTGTATCAAATCCAGCATATAGTGCGCTCATAAACTAAAATTAAAAAATGGATCCAAATACCTTTGATTCACGTGATTCAAAAAGTTCAATTTAAATTGGGTAAACAAATAAAATCAATAATGTCTTTAAAATCACTACCTCACATGTTTTTCTTTCCAAACTGTTGGACAAAAAAGGATGTTGTTCTCTATTAAATTACTTAAACTGTAATTAATTATCATTCCTTCTAGGACTTCCTTCAGTAACAAATGATGACTCAAAAGTGTTAACTAAATGTGGTTTTTATGGATAGCCTGAGTTAAAGGTAAATAGATCAGACTTAACATATGGGACAAGCTTTACAAATGTGGGTTTCATAAATTTCTAACTTAAGATACAAAGCCAAATTTGATAAGAGGTCATAAAGGTTTATTTTTGTTTTATCTGCTTGGACCATGTTTGGCTTTGATTAGGTAAAATTGCCCTCCTTAAAATCTAAGCGGTGCCCTCATATTGGAACCTGAGTTTGCTCCCTATCTAGGATGTTGAGCCATGTAAATCATTGATTTGCTATTTGCCTCTGTATTGCTACTGCCAGAACCTTGTTAGTTGTAAACCTACCTTTATGATTCTCTGTGTTTCAGATTTCCCTGCTCCTGGATGGAGCTGCTGCCCTCATTGCTTAAAGGGGACAGGAATGCCTGAACTGTCCTGAACCCTTTGCCTGGCCTGCGTGGGACTACTACTCATTTCCCTGATCACCTTTATCATGGTAATCTGTATCTCAACAGGACTAGCTCTCTTTAATCATACAATAACCCCCTAGTGACCATGCAGGTATACATGTTTCTTTTCCTGGCCCTCGATGGTCTCTCTCAAGGCACTAACCCCAACCCCCATCAGCCCTATAACATCACCTGGGAAATATATAACGTACTCACTGGAAATACTATGACTCGGTTTCAGGTCTCCATCCCAAAGGCACCAGGTTTCCCACGTTGGTCACATATTTATGCACATTAGCTGATGGTAAATGGAATACATTTCTCTCAAAACAGGAACCAATTAACAACTGTGCCTTGAAATGGGGCGTGCAAAATCTTCAAAAACTATCATTCTATGTGTGCCTTGCATATAAGAACCAGCGAGTCTGGGAGGGCCCTGAGTCCTTCTACTGTGCAGCCTGGGGCTGCGAAACCACAGGTACAGTGTACTGGAAAAAGGGGAACCCCAATAATCTCCTCCGAGTCTCCCAGAATGGGACTTCCACATGTCAGTTTATTGAGGAAGAAAAATATGACCAAATTAGGGGGACTTATTGTAATCCAATTCAAATTGATTTCACACCCCTAGAAAAGACCATAACTGCTTGGGGTGGAAAAGGCTATTTTGGGGGGTTGCGGCTTTACCAGACTGGATACGATGATGGGCTTCTCTTTGGGATCAGACGAAAAATAACAACCATAACCCAAGCCGTGGGGTCAAACAAAGTCCTCACCCGCCCCCAAGATCCAAGTCCATTGTATCCTTCCCGTCCCTTAGCCCCCCAGGGCTATACTCCTGTGACCTCTCCCCATGCCCTATGACCTCAAATTCTCCCAATTCGTTGACCTCCCTTCCCATAGCCCCCTCCCAAGATCCTTTAAGAAAAAACCGCAATCCTCTATGGGATGTTATTTCTGCCATGTATGATACCCTCAATGGGTCATTCCCTAACTTCACTGAGACTTGTTGGCTATGTTACAATGTTAACTCCCCATTTTATGAAGCAATAGGGATGACCATCTCCTTCAATTTGTCCAACAATACCCCAACAACCTGGACGAATAAGAAAACTGGATTAACCCTAACCCAGGTCAGCGGCCAAGGCACCTGCATAGGGACCATACCACCCCACAGGAGGAGCCTATGTGCCAGCATTTTTGGTTCCCCTTGCTCCGGAGAGGGCACCCAACGTTGGTTGTCACCTAATGGGGGGGGGTTGGTGGGTTTGCTCTGAATCCGGTCTAACTCCCCATGTGTCTTGCCATGTGTTTAACCAATCTCAAGAATTCTGCATTATGGTTGCTGTCCTACCTCGCATTGTCTACCATGATGAAAATTATGTCTTCTCTTACTGGGACAAGGGGTTCCCTCAGAGGCCAAAGAGAGAACCCCTTACAGCTCTGACTGTTGCTGCCCTGTTTGGCCTGGGAGTAGCCGGGACTAGCACCGGCATCGCCTCGCTGGTTAACCAACAGCAAGGGCTTACTTCTCTGCGGGCTGCAGTTGATGAAGACTTGGAACGAATTGAACAATCTATCAGCCTTCTAGAGAAATCCCTGACTTCACTATCAGAGGTGGTCCTACAAAACCGGCATGGGCTTGACCTATTGCTCTTACAACAGGGGGGCCTCTGTGCAGCCTTAGGGGAAGAATGTTGCTTTTATGCTGACCATACCAGGGTCATTAGGGATTCCATGGCTAAACTTAGGGAAGGACTTACCAAAAGAAAACGGGAAAGGGAATCACAAGAAACTGGTATGAATCCTGGTTTAATCAGTCCCCCTGGCTGATTTTTTTTTTTTTTTTTTTTTGGTACTGGGGATTGAGTTCAGGGGTACTCGACCACTGAGCCACATCCCCAGCCCTATTTTGTTTTATGTAGAGACAGGGTCTCACTGAGTTGCTTAGCGCCTCGCCATTGCTGAGGCTGGCTTTGAACTCGCGATTCTCCTGTCTCAGCCTCCCTAAGTGCTGGGATTACAGGCTTGAGCCACCGCACCCGGCTCCCCTGGCTGATTATGACTACCATAATCTCTGCTATTGCTGGACCCCTGGTTCTCCTGTTATTAGCCCTGACTTTTGGTCCTATTATTGTAAATAAGCTGGTAGCATTTGCCAAAGATCGAGTTGGAACCATACAACTGATGGTCGCAGAATGCCAATATCAGGTGATGATGGCCAGTCCTCGCTATGAGGAACTCTCTCAGGAGGAAGAGGACCCACCCCCCCAGGGACGTCCTGACGGGATGACCCAAAGGCGAGTGAGACCTGAAGTGCTAGTGTGGTAGTCAACGACGGGTAAGCTTCCCTGAAAGATGGGGACAACCTAAGCCAGGCACACACTTGAGTACGGCTCGCTCTCCCTGTTACAAAAACAAAAAGGGGGAAATGTGGGGGCATACCATAAAATGACGCCGAGCAAGCCTCCTGGGACAAAGCCTCCCACCCTGAGAGAGCCACATCACCTCACGCCTATTGGCTGACCTCTATTTCCGTGTTCATGGACAATGCATGATCGCCAACCTAAACGCTTCTATACTGCTACATGCAGACAACCCACTTCCACATTTGTGGCTCAAAAAGGAAACGCTATTGGATCCCCACCCCTATATAAGAATGTAACTTCCTTACAATAAACAGAGTTCCTGCTTGAGACAGCTCCCTCCGGCATGTGGTGGTTTCGCACTGGACGACTTTACCTTTCTCGGCTCGACCTTGTTGAAGGTGCCCAGGGATTGCCCTTTCCCACTGGTCGGAAGAACTGATCCCTGGCGCGGGACCCCAACACTCACCACTGAGATTAACAAACAAAAATATAGGCTCTGGCAAGAAGAGGACATTCTCATAAACAAAAGCAGTGGCCTCAGACATTGCTGCTTTTCGTGTGTCACCTGGGATAGATTCAGGATCATGGGCTAAAGGCAGTGTGACAAGCTAAGCCTGGTGACTTTGAGTGGCTTGGTGATGTGGTAGGAGTGTCAATGAGGTGCCATTGGGAAGACCAAGTCCCTAACTCTGTGACTTGCTGGCTGTGTGACCCCAGGCAATCCTTCAGTATCAGTTTCCTCCTTTGTAAAATAAGAATAAGAACACTGAATCAATATAAAGTTTGTTTCAAGGATTTGTCCTTCAAGATTTGTTACAATGAAATAATGCCTGTTAAGCATGTAGTACAATAACTAGTCCACAATAAGGGCCAGATAGATGTCAGTTCCACACCCGCTGTGCAGTTTGCAGTGGAACACTCTTGACAGCTTATCACATCAGCCACCATCATCATAAGCACTGTCATTTTATAGATGAGGATGCCGAAGGCAGATGGATTGCCACATCTTGACCCAGATGAATTAGCTGGTAAATAGTGTGGAGATGCCGGGCACGGTGGTGCACACCTGTAATCCCAGCACTTTGGGAGGCTGAGACAGGAGAATCACGAGTTCAATGCTAGCCTCAGCAATGGCGAGGCACTAAGCAACTCAATGAGACCCTGTGTCTATGTAAAACACAAAATAGGTCTGGGGATGTGGCTCAGTGGTAGAGTATCCCTGAGTTTAATCCTCAGTGCCAAAAAAAAAAAAAAAAAATAGTGTGGAGATTCTTTAGTCCCACGTTCCTGGTGAAATGCCATATATTGTTACAAGAGGAATGTCCATTACAGAAGGGAGATTCAGCTGAATGCCAGTCCCCCATGTCTTCAGTGTAGCATTAACTTGTTAAACTGGTCTGACTGCCCAAGATGGTAAAAGGAGCCTTTATTACATGACCCCAGCAAGAGGTGGGGGTGCTTTGGAGAGGAGAGCCTGGCACCACTAGGTTGTTTTCTAGAAAGTTCTGATGTTGGACTGCAGGGCTGTGTGTCCCTAACATTAAAGCTGAAGTGTCAGTAGCAGCCACCAGGAGTTTATTATGAGCCAAAGACTTTGCATATGTTGATTCTCTTACCCTTTCAAAAACCCTGTAGGCAGGGATTGCTTTTACCTGTTTTCAGGTGAGGAACAGACACAAAGCAGTTAAGTGGCCTGGTCGAGGTCATGCATCTAAGAAAGAGGCAGAGGCAGGACTCATTCCCAGACCTTTCACCTGTAAGGCATGACCACTATACCATCATGTGGACTCCTTAGATCTGGTTTTCTCACTAGTTATCCCCAAGGGCTTGTCATTGGAGTGGGTTGCTGGAGAATGGGAATCCAAGGCTCATGCTCCTGATCTCAAGGAGTTGACAGGTATATCATTCATGTGCCCCTTCTTCAGTGAGCACCTTCAGTACCAGACTTAGGCCTTGCTATTTCCTGAGAAAGCCTGAGCACATGACAACCAGAGTTGCAACCACGTGCAGAGCTCATTTACTCTCAGCAAGTGTTCATTGCAAGGTATCCTGTCCCCACAGTCCCAGCAGAGTCCCAGGTCTAGCCCTGCAATAAGGGATCTTAACTTGGGGTTTAGGGAAGGGCCCTGAAGATGTGTGCACCATTTTAGGCTTAGGATCCTTTTCTTTCATGTGTAAATTGGAGGTGCTGTGGACCTGTGGACTGAATGCACCCCCCAAATCTACATGTTAAAACCCTTATCCAAATGTGATGGTATTAGGAGGTGGGACCTTTGAGAGATAATTAGGTCATGAGGGCAGACTCTTCATGAATGGGATTAGTATCCTTATAAGAAGAGACCAGAGGGGCTGGGGTTGTGGCTCAGTGACAGAGCACTTGCCTAGCATGTGTGAGGCACTGGGTTTGATTCTCAGCACTGCATATAAATAAATAAAATAAAAGGTCCACCAAGAACTAATAAAAAATTCAAAAAAAAAAAAAAAGAATAGACCAGAGAGATGATGTCCATCTCTCTTTGTCTTTTTGCCAGGAGAATATACAGCAAGAAAATGGCTATCTGTAAATGAGGAAGGCAGCCCTTACCAAGCAGAACTTGATGATGCTGGCATCCTGATCTTGGAATTCCAGCATTCAGATCCATGAGAAATAGGTTTATGCTGCTTAAGGCTCCTAGATATGGCATTTGTTATAGGAGCCTGAGCTAAGATGGGGTAACAAGAGAACAGCAGAACTGCCACCATTGCCTCATGATGAGGATACATTCTGATAAATATGTTGCTGGGTGATTTTGTCATCGTGCAGATGTTATAGAATGAACATTCACATACCCAGGTGGTTACAGCTTACTACAGACCGAGTCTATGTGATGTGTGCCATCATGTATGTGGTCTGTTGTTGATATGATTGTCTCATCCCATAGAATCATATGATGGTAATATTACGTGTCAACTTGACTGGGCTATGGGATATCGCTCAAATAATGGCAAACATTATTCTGGGTATTTCCATGAGGGTGTGTTTTGGATGAGTACAACATTTAAATTTATACACTGAGTAAAGCAGATTGCCCTTTGTAAGGTAGATGGACTTTATCCAGTCGGTGGGTGGTCTGAGTAGAACAAAATGTTAGCTTTCCCCTGAATGAGAAGGAATACTTTCTCTTTGCCTTTGATCTGGGACATTGAAATTTTTTCCTGCCTTTGGACTCAGACTGAAACATTAACTCTTTGAGTTTACTCTCCTTCAGACTGGAGGAAAACCATTCTTTTTTTTTTTTGGTACTGGAAATTGAACTCAGGGGCATTCAAACCCTGAGCCACATCCCCAGCCCAATGTTGTGTTTTATGTGGAGACCGGGTCTCATTGAGTTGCTTAGCACCTCGCCTTTCTGAGGCTGGCTTTGAACTCACAATCCTCCTGTCTCAGCCTCCCTAAATGCTAGGATTACAGGCTTGTGCCACCGCACCCAGCTTATTTTTGTTTTTGTTTTTGTTTTGGTACTAGGGATTCAACCAGGGGCACATGACCACTGAGCCACACCCCTAGACCTATTTTGTGTTTTTCTATTTAGAGACAGGGTCTCACTGAGTTGCTTAGTGCCTTGCTTTTGCTGAGGCTGGCTTTGAACTTGTGATCCTCCTGCCTCAGCTTCCTGAGCTGCTGGGATCACAGGCATGTGCCACCACACCCAGCTCATTAGCTCTCTTGAGTCTTCAGCTAGCTACATGTAAATTTTAGGATTTATCAGGAGGATGGGAGTGCAATTGAGAAATAGAGCATTTGCCTAGCACGAGTGAAGCCCTGGGTTTGTTCCCTAGCACTGAAAAAAAATTAACAAAAAGATAAGTGGGCTGGGGATGTAGCTCAGGGGCAGAGCACTTGCCTAGCATGTGTGAGGCACTGGGTCAGACCCTTAGCACTGCATAATAAATTAAATAGATAAATAAAGTTAGGCAGTCCATCTACAACTATAAAACATTAAAAAAAAAAAAAAGATAAGACCAGGCTTGGTGGTGCACGCCTATAATCCCAGCACTTTGGGAGAATCGTGAGTTCAAAGCCAGCCTCAGCAATGGCGAGGCACTAAGCCACTCAGTGAGACATTGTCTCTAAATAAAAACACAAAATAGGGCTGGGGATGTGGCTCAGTGGTCGAGTGCCCCTGAGTTCAATCCCTAGTACCAAAAAAAAAAAAAAAAAAGATAAGGACTTGAGAATGAGTTCCTTACAACAAATTTGTCTATCTCTCCCATTGTTTCTGTTTCTCCAGAGAACCGTGACTAATATGGGGTCACTACAAGGATTCAGCGAGCTATTTCATGCAAAGCATTGATATACATGTGATATAAAAAAATAATTTAAAAAATTATGTTTTCTGGGACCCAATTCATAAAATTCAGATTCTCAAATATGAGGGTGACATAAAAAGAGGAGGAGAATCCATGAGCCTCAAGTGGGTGATAGGCTGGTCACGGACAACTGCAATACAAAGGACAAAATGCAGGCAATAAAACATGATCTCAGCTGGGCACGGTGGCGCACACCTGTAATCCCAGCACTTTGGGAAGCTAAGACAGGAGAATCGTGAGTTCAAAGCCAGCCTCAGCAAGGGGAAGGCACTAAGCAACTCAGTGAGACCCTGTCTCTAAATAAAATACAAAATAGGGCTGGGGATGTGGCTCAGTGGTCTAGTGCCCCTGAGCCCCAGTACCAAAAAAATCCCCAGTACCAAAAAAAAAAACCAAACAAACATGATCTCATTTGTCCCCAACGTGTTATTATGAAAATATTCAAACACACAGCAAGTCAAAAGCACTGCACAGGGGCTGGGATTGTGGCTCAGCGGTAGAGCGCTTGCCTCACATGCGTTGGGCCCTGGGTTCCATCCTCAGCACCACATACAAAGCAATAAAATAAAGACATTGTGTCCATCTACAACTAAAAAAAAAAAAGCACTGCACAGTGACATACCAGGTTCTGGATTATTTACAACTGTTAACATTTTGCTCTATTTGCTTTATTACATATTCTATGCATTCATTTATCATCCACTCATTCTCTCATCATTTATACACAGAATATTTTGGTATGGAAAAAAAAAACCCACAGGGAATTTTTTAACTTTCTTCTTTCTGCTTTTTTTAAACTTTTTTTTTGAATATTTTTTTGTTGCAGATAGACACAATATCTTTATTTTATTTATTCATTTTTATGTGGTGCTGAGGATTGAACCCAGTACCTCATGCATACGAGGCAAGAGCTCTACCACTGAGCCACAACCCCAGCCCCTAAACTTTTTTTAAATATATTTTTTTAGTTGTAGATAGACACAATGCCTTTATTTATTTATTTTATTTATTTTTTTATATGGTGCTGAGGATAGAACCCAGAACCTCACACATGCCAGGCAAGCACTCTACCACTGAGCCACAACCGCAGCCCCCCTTTTTTTTTGGTACCAGGGATTGAACTCAGGGCCACTTGACCACTGAGCCACATCCCCAGCCTTATTTTGTGTTTTATGTAGAGACAGGGTCTCACTGAGTTGCTTAGCGCCTCCATCCCTGAGGCTGGCTTTGAACTCATGATTCTCCTGTCTCAGCCTCCCAATATGCTGGGATTACAGATGGCGCCACCACGCCAGGCCTGACACCATCTCTTTCTTTTTTTTGGCGGGGGGGTTACTGGGGATTGAACTCAGGGCACTCAACCACTGAGCCACATCCCCAGCCCTATTTTGTGTTTTATGTAGAGACAGGGTCTCACTGAGCTGCTTAGCGCCTCGCCGTTGCTGAGGCTGGCTTTGAACTCGTGATTCTCCCGTCTCAGCCTCTCTAAGTGCTGGGATTACAGGCTTGAGCCACCGCGCCTGGCTTCATCTTTTTCTATCTGTGTAAAAGCCGGATTCTCAGAAGCTGGCACAGTGCCTATTTGAACATAGGTGTTTGATAACTCTTTGTAGAGTGAATGAATTAATTATGGTTATTCACTGAGGTTAAAACAATACTGTTTTCTAATCGGGAGTCCTGGGCCTGAAGTGAGTATATGTGGTTTGAGTGCCCTTCACAGATGATGTCACCCCCTTCTACCCTCAGAGGAGAGGAGGTGACCCTGGAGGAGACTCCCCTACCTTGGAGGCAGGCAGGTCCATCTCTCTCCAGGGGCCCCAGGCCAGCACTGGTTGAGTCTTGGGAATGTCTTCCCACATTCCTCACATGTCTGGCATATTTCAGCCATTTGTTTTTGATCTGACTAAATGGCAAGTCTACAGCCTTGGTAGTTTTTCAGGAAACCAGGATAAATATTGTTATTTATTCCATTTACAATTTGCAATTAAGTTTGCTTTCAGGCACCAGAATGGAATTTAAAACACTCAGTTAAGTAAACCAGACTAATCAAAGGCAGCCTGCTTTTCTCTTCAAAACATAAAAAAAAAAACAAAAAAAAACCTCACAAGAAGAAAGGTCTAGAACCCTCCCCCCACCCCCTTTCATGCTCAGCTCACGCTCACACTCACAGAGTGACTTGCTTTGTGTGCATATGTGTGTTTAAAAGGGCCCCAGAGACTTGGCTTCTACTGTCTCTTGTCTAAATCACTTTGTAATTTGGGAAGGTTATTGGACTCTCAGGGCCCCAGCTCTTCATATGTTGAAATGCAGAAAGGGGAGGCCTGG
This sequence comes from Geosciurus inauris, assembly GCA_004024805.1. Taxonomy (NCBI): domain Eukaryota; kingdom Metazoa; phylum Chordata; class Mammalia; order Rodentia; family Sciuridae; genus Geosciurus; species Geosciurus inauris. The sequence goes on along the minus strand of PVHX01005456.1, from coordinate 15,229 downwards.
GGCAGCTGTATTCTTCCGTGAAAGGCTGATTCTCGGTTTGTAATCCCAACAGCTCGGGAGGCTGAGGCAGGAGGATCGGGAGTTCAAAGCCAGCCTCAGCAAAGGCAAGGCACTAAGCAACTCACTGAGACCCTGTCTCTAAGTAAAATACAAAATAGGGCTGGGGGTGTGGCTCAGTGGTCGAGTGCCCCTGAGTTCAATCCCCAGTACCAAAAAAAAAAAAAGAATACAGCTGGGTGCAGTGACACATGCCCACAATTGAGAGGCTAAAGCAGGAGGATCATGAGTTCAAAGCCAGCCTCAGCAATTTAGTGAGGCCTTAAGCAGCTTAGCAAGACCCTGTCTCAAAATAAAAAATAGAAAGGGCTGGGAGTGTGGCTCAGTATTTAAGTGCTTCTGGGAACTCTCAATACCTGAATCCCTGGTATCAGTAAGCAAGAAAGAGAAGCCGGGCGCGGTGGTGCAAGCCTGTAATCCCAGCACTTACGGAGGCTGAGAAAGGAGAATTGCGAGTTCAAAGCCAGCCTCAGCAAAATTGAGGCACTAAGTAACTCAGTGAGACCCTGTCTCTATGTAAAAACCAAAATAGGCCTGGGGATGTGGCTCAGTGATTGAATACCCCTGAGTTCAATCTCCAGTACCAAAAAAAAGAAAAAAAGAAAGAAAAAGAAAAGAAAGAGAGAGAGAGAGAAAAAATAAATAAACAAATAAATAAATAAATATTAACCGTGATGGGAAAAGCCCTCGGGGATACAGACCAATGTTGTGAGTTTTGCAGCTTGCTGTGGACACCTGTGGAAGGGTGAGACTCATTCCCACTAGAGTGATACCCAAGGGCCTCTGCATGAGGTGTCACTGGACATGGGTCTTGTAGGCAGAAAGAGGAAAGGTGGGGAGAGGAGCCACCTCTCAGAAGTTGTGTGAACAGGGAGGCTACATTTCCTGTAGAGCTTCAGTCTTCTCCTCTATGGGGGAGGGAGGGGTGGTTATGATGCCCATTTCCTTTCTGGTTGTAACTATTCAGTTAGCTATAGCGTGAAAGGATGTGGAACATGCTGTGTTTAACTCTGAGTTGAAGGTAAAGCAATGGCAAGTGTGGGCTGTTTTAAGAAGAGGTAACTGTGGGGGCTGGAATTGTGGCTCAGTGGAAGAGCACTTGCCTAGCATGTGTGAGGCACTGGGTTCAATTCCCAGCACCACATATAAATAAATGAATAAAATAAAGGTCTATCAACATCAACAAAAATATTAAAAAAAAAAAAAAAAGAAGAGGTAACTGTGGAAAGAAGACTGCATATGTTGATAGCGATTATCTCTGGGAGCCAGAGTTCAGGGCCATGTTTACTTACTTTCCCCTTTATCCTGTTTCATATGTGTTGAACCCTTAATAGTTAATACATGTTATTTATATAATGGTTAAAAAGTGCTTTGTAGCCAGGCATGGTTGGCACACACCAGTAATCCCGCAACTCAGTATGAGGCCAGAGTATGAGGCTAATTTGAGGCCAGCCTCAGTAACTTAGTGGGACCTTGTCTATAAATAAAAAATAAGGGCTGGGATGTAAAGTGCCCTGGATTCAATCCCTAGTACCAAATAAAGTGCTTTATTAAAACAGAAGAGGAGGGACTGGGGGTATAGCTCAGTTGGTAGAGAACTTGCCTCGCATGTACAAGGCCCTGGGTTCAATCCCCAGCACCACCAAAATAAATAAATAAATAAATAAATAAATAAATAAATAAATAAATAAATAATCAGAAGAGGGGTTGGGGCATGACTCAGTGATAGAGTGCTTACCTAGCATGACCCTAGGTTAGATCCTTAGCATCCTCAAAAAACAAAACTAAGCCGAGCAGGGTGGTGCACGCCTGTAATCCCAGCGCTTTGGGAGGCTGAGACAGGAGAATCGCGAGTTCAATGCCAGTCTCAGCTATAGCAAGGCGCTAAACAACTCAGTGAGACCCTGTCTCTGCATAAGACACAAAATAGGGCTGGGGATGTGGCTCAGTGATGGAGTATCCCTGAGTTCAATCCCTGGTTTAAAAAAAAAACCTAAACAGAAGAAAAGCTACTGTATTTTTATACTTTAAACAATGCAAACCTACGGAAAAGCAGAAAAGTTGTTCAAAGAACTCCCATTAGATTTATTAACTTTTGACTACATTTGTGCATCTTTCCATGTATATATATATATATATATACACTGTTTTCTAAGCTATTTGAGGGTAAAATGCAGACTTCATTCCCCTACTTATATGAGCAATCTTATTGAGATGTAGAAGAAAAAACAAAGTATTTTTCCTATTTGCTCAATGAAGAATAAATACAGAATACTTCTGTGACCCCAGATGTGTGGGAGTTTTCTCCCACACATCAAGCAAGCAATTGGTTCTGCAGCAGACACGCGCTGGGTGTCCTCCAAGGATTTTAGGAGTTCTATGTGATGAAATTGGAAAATAGACTCCCCCTATTTTTTTTACATTGTACATATACAGCCAGTATCATAATCAAGATAAATTTAATATCAACATAATATTATCATTACCAATTTTTAAAAAAATTTTTTTAGTTGTTGATGAACCTTATTTTATTTATTTATATGTGGTGCTGAGAATCAAACCCAGTGTCTCACGCACACTAGGTAAGCGCTCTACCACTGAGCCACAACCCCAACCCTATCATTACCAATTTTTTGACCCCAAAGTCTCTGAGTTCTCTTTCCCTTTGGCAATCGTGGAACTAATAACAAGTCCTAGGCACTGGCTGAGCAGTTTTATTCTTTTTTAAAATTTGTATTTATTTTTTGGTACTGGAGATTGAACTCAGAGGCACTCGACCACTGAGTCACATCCCCAGCCCTATTTTGTGTTTTATGTAGAGACAGGGTCTCACTGAGTTGCTTAGCGCCTCGCCGTTGCTGAGGCTGGCTTTGAACTCGCGATTCTCCTGTCTCAGCCTCCCTAAGTGCTGGGATTACAGGCTTGCGCCACTGCTCCCTGCTGCAGTTTTATTCTTGACCAAGAATAGGAGCAGGAGCTAACCTCTCAAATTAACTTCCTACTCTTTAGGGGTTAGCAGGTTATATAGGGTAAAAGAAATGAGGGAGAAGGATAGGCTAATAAAAGGGAGGAATATTCATGTCTTTTCTGGGAATGGGCAGAGATTTTTCCCTGGGAATTCAGGCACCACTGGTTCTTTCCGCTTGGTTGTTGTCATGGTAATTGTCAGCTGTCATGGTGCTGGGTGTGTGTGGTTGAGAATGTACCTGAAATTAGAACGAAGTTAGAGGTTGTCTGGCTGTCGCTCTGTCAGCCATCTTAGGTCCAATCAGGTTCCTGAGCCCACCTGAAGAGAAACTGCTGCCCTTCAGGCATCCAGTCCTCAAAAATAAGCAAGATTAGGGCCAGGTAGAAATTCGGCTATGTCATTTATATCGCACAAGATTACTGCAGGGTAATAGTATCATCTAATAGAGAGTCAAATTTTGTTAACTATCTCAATATTGTCCTTTATAGCAATCCCCCCTCACGGAGAATCATATCCAGGGTCATATCCAGCTGTCGTGTCTTTTAAATTTCATTTATTTATTCTGCAATGCTGGGGATCAAACCTAGGGCGTTGCGCATGCTAGGCAAGTGCTGTACCCTTGAACTAAACCCCAGCCCACTCTTCACTTTTAATCAGCAGCAGTTCTTCAGCTTTTCTTTGTCATGAAGACAAAGAACGGGTACAGACCAGTTACTCCGAAGCCTGTCCCTTAGCTTGGGTTTCTCGTCTCATCAGATTAATTGTATGGATTGCTGAGTCGACGATGCTGCAGTGTCCTCGGTCGACCACGTCGGGAGGTTGCGATGGATGTCAGTTTGTCCAGTTGTTGAGTTCACGCGGGCCACTTGGTTATGGTGGCGCCCGCAGGGTTTCTCCACACTATCTCCCCTTTTTCATTATCAAGTAATTTGCAGCTAGTTATGTAGAAGGCTTCACTGTCCTTTCAATTTCATGAGGCCAAAGAAAGGGAGTCTTTTCCTTCCGGAAATAAACCCCTATTTCTTGCCGAAAAGACCCAGGGTCTTGTCTCAGGCAGCAGCAGCCGTTGTCAATAAAGTTGCGTGAGCGAGGAGGCAGACCTCCAGGGAGGGCGTGGCCAGAAGGCCGCATGGCCCACCGGGAATCGTAGTCTCTGGGCGCTCGGGCTAAACGCCGCCCTGCGGTCTCGACGAGAAAGACCCAGAAGCCGAGAGGGCGGGCGAAGAGGAGGGAGGCGCGCCGGGCGCGGTGCACCATGGGACTGGGAGTTCGCGGCGCGCGCCCAGCCGCGCCCCATCGCGCCCCGCCGCGCCCGCGCAGGAGGACGGGACTTCCTTACCCGGTGGGCCGCGCGAGCGGGGCCGGGGGAGGCCAGCCCGGGCTCGGACAAATCAAATCGAAGGAAAGAAACTGCCGGCTTTCAAAATCCTCCTCCTCCGCCATCATCCGCCGCTGTGCCGAGAGCAGGTGGTGTAGAGACGCGAGTGACGGGAAGCCCCGGGAGAGCCGACAGACGGGCGGCTGGGCGTCCGGACCGCTGGACCCGTGGGCGGCGAGCCGGCTGGACCCGACCCGGACCCTAAATCGGTCCCCGCCGCTGCGGGCGGACGCGCGCGCTCGGGTCGCTCCACGCGGCCGCGCCGCCTGTTTACGGTAGGACCAGGGTCTCTCTCGTCCCCCGTCACCTGCCTGGGCTGGGGCGCGGGAGAGGCGGGTGCCGGCGAGGCGGGTGTGCGCCGCCGAGCGCCTTCTGCACGCCCCCCGGCCTCCGCGGCGCCTTGTACCGCCGAGCGCCGAGTGGATGGCGCGGGGAGGGCGGCGCTGGCTCTTTCACAAGTGGGTAAACTGAGGCCCAGGGAGGGTGACATTCTCGCCGCAGCCGCCCAGCCCGCGGCTGCGAGCAGTGGCGCTTCACAGGAGCGTGGGTGTCACCAGGAGGCGATGCGAGTCCGCCAGGGATCCCGGGTGGGGTCCGCGGCCGCTGTCACGTTCCGCCTGCCCTCGCGCGTCGCTCGCCCGTCACCTCCTCCCGGCAGGCCCACGCCCGCTGGGTGCCGGCTGGCGCCGCTGCCCGGGATCCGCGTGAGTCACAGCCGACGCTCTGTCGGATCCATGGACGTGCACCTGAGGACGCCTTCCACGCGCGGCCGAGAGGGGAGAGGACGTTTCTGTATTAACCGTTTGCCTTTGCCCTTCTGCTGGCCCTTTGCTAACCGTGGACACATCAGTATCTGTGCTTCGGTTTCTCAGTCTTTAAAGTGGATGGGGGATAGCGTGTGTGTGTGTGTGTGTGTGTGTGTGTGTGTGTGTGTCTTCCTGAACTGAGCCATGATCCCCGTCCAGCTGAGAAGTTCTATGTCCTTATTCCGCCTGGACAACCCCCACACCACCACCATTTAACTAGCCTGAGATTGTCCCGTCTCATGTTTGCAGATGGTGGTTGGCTTTTAGATTAATTTTTTCCCCGTTTCATCCGGTTATTCTTTGTGCACCTTCTAAATGCCAGGCCTATGCAGATAGTGATTCTGCCAGAACATAAGTCAGAGCATGTTTCTCTCTGCAAGAACCCCTCCAGTGGCTCTTACCACTCATTCAAAGTGAAAACCACAGTTCTTTTCCTTTCCTTTCTGTTTTTGAATTGAACTTAAGGGCACTCAACCACTGAGCCACATCCCCACCCCTACTTTGTGTTTTTTTTTTTTTTTGGTACCAGGGATTGAACTCAGGGGTACTTGACCACTGAGCCACATCCCCAGCCCTATTTTGTGTTTTATGTAGAGACAGGGTCTCACTGAGTTACTTAGCGCCTCACCATTGCTGAGGCTGGCTTTGAACTCACCATTCTCCTGTCTCAGGCTCCCAAAGTGCTGAGATTACAGGCATGTGCCACCGCACCCGGCTAGCACCTCACTTTTGCTGAGGCTGGCTTTGAACTCCTGCAGCTGGGATTACAGGTATGCACCACTGTGCCTGGCTGGAAACCACAGTTCTTAAAGTGGCCTTTGTAACTTGAATTTCTTTTAGATTCTCTTTTCTTATCTGCTGTGTCCATTCTCCCTCTTGCTGTATGCTACAGCCCCACTGGCCTCCTTGAGTTCCTCCATTCTCTTCTTCCCCCATTAGCCTGTACATATTCTGTTCCCTTCAGAGGAATACTCTTTCCTCAGGTGTCTGTATTGTCTAATCCTTGATATCTTCCAGGTCTTGAATTAAATAGTTCTTTCCTTGTAATTCCTTCTCTAATTATTGTACTTTATTTTTTTAATATTTATTTTTAGTTGTAGGTGGACAGAATATCTTTATTTTATTTTTTTAATGTGATGCTGAGGATCGAACCCAGTGTATCACATGTGCTAGGTGAGCATGCTACCACTGCACCATATCCCCAGCCTCCTAATTATTGAACTTTAAATTGCAACTTAGGGAAAAAACAAAAAAACCTTATTCCCTTTCTTTGTTTTAATTGAATGTACTGTTGTGTATAACGTGTGCTTCAAGAAGGCAGGATTTTTGTTTCATTTACTGCTGTACTCTTCATACCTGGAACAATGTTCAGTACATTGTAGTACTCAATACAGTAAAATTTTTTTGGTGGGGAAGTACTGGGGATTGAACTCAGAGGCACTCGACTACTGAGCCACATCCCCAGACCTATTTTGTATTTTATTTAGAGACAGAGTCTCACTAAGTTGCTTAGCACCTTGTTCTTGCTGAGGCTGGCTTTGAACTCGCAGTCCTCCTGCCTCAGCCTCCCAAGCTGCTGGGATTAACAGGTGTGGGCCACTGTGCCTGCCTGGCAATTCAGTAAATTTTTGTGGAATGAATACAAGATGTGTTACCCAGAATAATAATTCATGCTTATTGATAAGGAAAAAGCGATGAGGTCGAGGGAGGGCCTGTTTGAGCCCAGAGGAAGCCTGAGGGGCTATCATAACTGGATCTGAGGGCTGGGAATGTGGCTCAGTTTTACAGCACTTGCCTAGCATGTATAGGGTTCTGGGTTCCATCTCCAGCATCAAAACAATAACTGCAACTGTGTCTGAGGGTAAGGAATTGGGGGAAGATGCTTTCTAGGCAACACTTCCTAGTTTCTTCCTCTATATCACTCTTCCTTGGTCTTGGATGACCTGCCATTTCTTCTTAGTTGTCCATTCTGCCAGTCTGCTGATCTCCAGGCTGGAGGAAACAGCTGTCCCTGGTGTGATATTGTGAAGTATGTATATATTTGTCATTGTCCAGCTTCCTGGCATACAACTCCTAAAATACTGAAGTGATGTGACTTTTTGCATGCTAATGAGTTGGCTGCTGGCTGGTGATGTGTAGTAGCTTCAGAATGGGGCCTGGTCACTGGGAAGACCCAGCAGCGTTAGAGGATTGAGACTTTCAGCCGTGCCCCAACCTCTAAGGAGGGGAGTGGGGCTGAAGGTTAAGTTGATCATCAAAAGACAATGATTTAACCAATTATGCCTATGTGTTGGAGGACAGGGTTTGGAGAGCTTCTGGATTGCTGAGTATGTGGAGTAGGTTCTTGGAGAGTGGCAGGGCTAGAGAGGACATGGACACTCTAAGCCACTTCTCCCATGTCTTGTGCTATGTATCTTTTGTTTTGTTTTTTGTTTTGGTACCGGATGTTTAACTCAGGGGCACTCGACCACTGAGTCACATCCCTAGCCCTATTTTGTATTTTATTTAGAGACAGGGTCTCACTAAGTTGCTTAGTGCCTTGCTTTTGCTGAGGCTGGCTTTGAACTCGCGATCCTTCTGCTTCAGCCTCCCAAGCCGCTGGGATTATAGGTGTGCGCCACTGTGCCTAGCCCTGTGTATCTCTTCATCTAGCTGCTTATTTATGTTTTTAATAATAAACCAGTAAATGTGTTTCCCTGACTTTTGTGAGCTACTGGAACAAATTGAGCCCAAGGAAGAGTTGTGGGAATCCTAATTTATAGTCAATAGGTCAGATGCACAGGTAAACCAACCTGGGGTTTACATTAGAATCAGAAGTAGTCTCAGTCTATGAGATTGAACCATCAACCTGTGGAATCTGACACTGTCTAGGTAGAAAGTGTTGGAATTAAATTAGAGGATACCCAGTGCTCTCTGCTATAGAATGAACTGCTTGGCTTGACCCCCCCGCCCCACATCTGGTATCAGAAGTTGAGTTTGTTTTTCTATATACTATCCTATTGTGATGATGGCCCTTATGATGTAGAGACCTCTGGTCTCCTAGGAATCCATGAGGGACCACCATGGCTTACCCAGTATCCTGGCCAGAGTTAATACCATACTTGCGGTGGGCTTAGCCCTGTGCCCTACCCCCAGAGTCATGCCAGGGCGGGCAGCAGGGCAGTTCCTGGGATGGATGACCTGGATCCCTTAGCCATCTTTGTCCTGTTTGATGAGTGGGGCCTTCAAACAGAGAGCCACCAAGATGATCAGGCGGGTGTGTACTTGTAGATTCTTTTAAGCCATTGATCTGGGACTTAACTGCCATTCACTTGAAGGCCTAGGAAATGGGCAGTTCACATGGTTTTCCTGGTGTCCCTACTAGGACTTACAGCAAGATAGTTCTTCAGAGGGTAAACATGGTCTCTTTTGCTTTCTTGCTACCTCATCCATCTTTCTAGAATGATTCCTTTTCCAATGCTGTTTTCATTTCTCCCAGTGGTTTAGCTTTTGGGTTCTCAGTGGCAGAGGGCAAAGGGGTTCAGTCCCTGAGATGACTGCTGTTCTATCCTGTGACCCTCCCCTGCAACCAGGGGCCCCAGGAGACTTCTTTTTTTTTTTTTTTTGGTACCAGAGAATGAAACCCGGGGTGCTTAACCACTGAGCCACATCCCTAGCCCTTTTTTATTTTTTAATATATTTTATTAGAGCCGGGTGCGGTGGCACAAGCCTGTAATCCCAGCACTTAGGGAGGCTGAGACAGGAGAATTGCAAGTTCAAAGCCAGCCTTGCAACGGTGAGGCGCTAAGCAACTTAGTGAGACTCTGTCTCTACATAAACCACAAAATAGGGCTGGAGATGTGGCTCAGTGGTCGAGTGCCCCTGAATTTAATCTCCAGTACCAAAATATATATATATATTTTATTAGAAACAGGGCCTCACTGAGCTCCTGAGGCTGGTTTTGAACTCATGATCTTCCTGCTTCAGCCTCCCAAGCTGCTGGGATTATAGGCGTGCACAATGAGACTCCTTTCTTAATGCAACTTCTGCCTCTCAGTTTGCAGATCTCCAGGGGAGCCCACCATCGTGGCCAGCATGGCCTCTGAAGACATTGCCAAACTGGCAGAGACCCTGGCCAAAACCCAGGTGGCTGGGGGACAGCTGAGTTTCAAGGGCAAGAGCCTCAAACTGAACACAGCAGAAGATGGTGAGTGCAACGTAGGCTTACTAGTTGTTAGGTTCTTTGAGCCATATCTTCTCCAGTATTTGTCTTGACAGCATTGTGAGTGACTATCATTGGACCTATTTTAACAATGAGGCTCAAAGATCATTTGTTCAGGGCTGAGGATATAGCTTAGTGGTACATGACTTACCTAATACGCGCAACACCCAGCACTACCAAAAAAATTTTTTTCCTATGAATTCACATAGACATCCCTGCTGGTCTGTATGTTTGTGATGGGCAATCTTGTGTTCACTGTTTCCTTATCTCTCAGGAGGGGATGGTAATGAGAGGAACAGTTAGTTCTAGGATATAGCTTCTGATTTCTGACTTCAGCTTTGGTACTCTTCTGACCCCTACCTTCATTCATGCCCATGACCCTAGGTGAGTCAGAGAATATCTGCTACCTTCCTCACAGCTGAGGCCCCAGAGGATTGCATTAAAAAAAACAATCTGCCTGGGGCAGTGGTGCAGGCCTGTAATCCCAGCAACTTGGAGGCTGAGATAGGAGGATTCCAAGTTCAAGGTCAGCCTGGGCAATTTAGCAAGACTGTCTCAAAATAAATGTCAAGGGTTGGGGCTGGGGTTTACCATTAGAGGAGTTGCCTTGTGTGTATGAGGCCCTAGGTTCAATCTTCAGTATCAAAATATATATACAAGATGGTGTATATATATTGCCCTAGGTACATGTATGATTGCATGAATGGTGTGACCCTATTTTGTGTACAACCAGAGATGTGAAAAAATGTGCTCCATTTGTGCACAATGAGTCAAAGAGCATTCTACTGTCATGTATAAGTGATTAGAACAAATAAATAATAAAATTACATATACATATATAGGTGCTACAACCAGGTGCTCCTGGGAGAGGGGTGGAGGCTCCATTGTATGAACCAGGGTGCAACCCTGGGTTTCCACCCCTGGTCAAGGCTTGGCTGGCAGTTTAGGGTGTCTGGAAGTGAGTACCTGCAGCATTGGTGGTAGTTGTGTTTTTTGAGGGGCGGGTGGGGGGTAACCAGGGATTGAACCCAGGGGCACTTCACCACAGAACCACATTCCTAGCCTTTTATATATACATAAAAATATTTATTTATTTATTGCATGCTTGATTGATTGATTGGTTGGTTGGTACCGGGTTTGAGCTCAGGGGTACTCCACCACTGAGCTGGGAGTGCAGGTATGTGCCACCATGGCCGACTTTTGTATTTTATTTTGAGACAGGGTCTCACTTAGTTACCTAGGGCCTTGCTAAATTGCTAAGGTTGGCTTTGAACTCTTTTTTTTTTGGAGGCGGGTACCAGGGATTAAATTCAGGGGCACTCTATCACTGAGCCACATTCCCAACCCTGTTTCGTATCTTATTTAGAGACAGAGCCTTACTGAGTTGTTTAGCACCTTGCTTTTGCTGAGGCTAGCTTTGAACTCTTCCTGCCTCACCCTTCCAAACTGCTGGGATTACAGGTGTGTGCCATTGTGCCCAGCTTGTATTTTATTTAGAGACAGGGTCTCACTGGGTTGCTTAGCACCTTGTTTGTGCTGAGGCTGGCTTTGAACTTGTGCTCTTCCTGCCTCAGCCTCTAGAACTGCTGTGATTATAGGCGTATGCCACTGCGCCTGTCTACTTATTTTTTGTACTAGGGATTAAATCCAAGGTCATTTACCACTAAGCTGAATCCCCAATTCTCCAGCCTTTTTTATTTTTTATTTCGAGACAGTCTCACTGTGTTGCTTAGGGCCTCAGTAAAGTGCTGAGGCTGTCCTTGAACCTGAGATCCTTATGCCTCAGCCACCTGGGTTGCTGAAATTATAGGTGTGTGCCACCATGCCCTGTTTGCACCTCACAATACTTTTGAGGCCTCCTGGGGTTCAGGCTCAACCAGAGAAACTGGTTTGGACTTGCCTGGTTGTCAGGGTGTGCAGGCAGCCTTGCTCCTCCCTTGGGCCAGCGCTGTGTGAATCACTGGGTTGCTGGGAACATGGCGATGCACGTGCCTTACTCTCCATAGTGCTTCAAGATTCACAGAGCTGTTTCCTCTTGTTTCATCTCTTAGATCCTTTCTTAATCCTGTGGGAAGTAGGTTACAATGTTGATATTTTATAAATGAGGAAAAGAGGAAGGAGATTTCTTGTCCAAGGTCATCCATCTGGTGAATAGCAGAGCCGGGATTTTAATAGAGGTCTCGCTGAATCCTTGTTCCTATGCTTCTGTGTAGACATTGTGATTAGTTCAGTAAACATGGATTTGCTATTAAATGTCATTTATACAGTGTCAGGCAGAGTGTTAAATTTCATACAAATTGTGTCTCAGTTTATCTTCAAAAAATTCCTTGAGAAGGCCAAGGATGTGGTTCAGTGGTAGAGTAGTTGCCTAGCATGTACAAAGCCCTGGGTTTGATTCCCCAACTCTACTCCACCCCCCAAAAAAATCCTTTGAGATAGGCTTTATCTCTGTTTTGTAGGTTGGGAAAACTGAGGCTCAAAGAGATAATACAACTTAACTAAGGGCAAACTATAAGTAGCGGAGCTGAGATTAGAATTCAGGTTTGGCTGATAATCTTCATAGTTGATTTTTCCACTTTACCACCAGTCTGTACATGGTGTCTCCCGTCTTGTGGTCACTGGGTGCCCAGCTTACAGTCTCAGCCTGCAAGGGTCTCCTAACCTGGAGTAGGAATGTGGTACTCAGACAACAGATTGTTCATATTCTGAGAGACGTGAATAAAAGGCCCTAGGAAGTAAGGCAGGAGAAGGTCACTTTTAGCTTATCCATGGATAATGTGGCATTTGAATTGTTTTTATTTTATTTATTTTGGTACTGGAGATTGAACTCAGGGGCATTCGACCACTGAGCCACATCCCCAGCCCTATTTTGTGTTTTATGTAGAGATAGGGTCTCACTGAGTTGCTTAGCGCCTTGCCTTTGCTGAGACTGGCTTTTTTTTTTTTTTTTTTTTTTTTTTTTTTTTTTTTTTTTTTTTTTTTTTTTTTTTTTTTAACTTTTTTAGTTGTTGATGGATCTTTATATTATTCATTTATTATTTATATGTGGTGCTGAGGATCAAACCCAGTGCCTCACGCATGCTAGGCAAGCGCTCTACCACTGAGCCACAGCCACAGCCCCTGCTGAGGCTGGCTTTGAACTTGCAATTCTTCTGTCTCAGCCTCCGTAAGTACTGGGATTACAGGCTTGCGCCACTGTGCCCGGCTTGAATTGTTTTTAAAAGATGATTAGAAGGCGAAAGGGCTGTGTAGGCAGAGAGAGCACAGGAGTTAGGATCTGAGACCTGGAAGGGGGTGGACGGGGAAGGGAAATCCAAGTTCCATAGGGATTCTGGGCAGAGGCCCTATGTGCTGTGCTCAGGAGCCTGGACGCCTCAGTATAAGCCCAGAGGGGCCTCTGTATGGGCTGGAAGTGAACCAGGATGGGAGGAGGCCAAGGTGCCGGTGATTACAAGAAGAACTTTCTCTCTCCCCAGTAAATCATTTAAGGGCCAAGGAAAGGACTTTATGCTCTATGTGCCAGAGTAACCAGCATCTCAAACTTGTTACTCTGTGAGTAGTAGAGGTTGGAAAGAAGTCCTGTCAGAGGCCTCATGATGATTGGTTATTCAGGGATGAGTAGGGCCCATCCCTAACCTGTTAGGTGAGGAATGGTGGTTTTCAATTACACATAACCCTGCTTGGGTTGAAAACCAGGGGGAGGGGCAAGTGTACCTGTGACCCCACCTGTCCTTACCCTGCTCTCCCATTCTGATGCATTTCCTTCCAGGCTTGGTTTGTGCCCATGACTCTTCCTAGGGCCGAATTTGTGGAGACAGCACAGTGCCCCTGTCGGTGCACTGACATGCACACAGTGTGAGCTAGCGCTTTCCTTGGGGCCCTGGCATCTCTGTCCCCATGCTTTTAAGGATCATGTGAGCATTACCTTGAGCAACCATACCATCTCACTGACCTGGCCAGTCTCCAGATATCAGCTGCTTCCTTTTGGAGTGGTATCTCTGTTTCACCTGGTATGCCCCCCATGCTTGGAGGCTCTACATAAGACCCATTTGTCAGAGTTGTCCTTGTTGTAAGCTGCTAGTTGATCTTTTCCTTCGACTCCTAAGCCTTTTATACATGCCTTGTTTTAGCAGTCATTACAGAGGAATTATTTGAGTAGCTGTGCCCTGTGCTAGGTTTTGATCCTGTCTGATTCTCCTCTATACATCAGGGTCCGGCACATGGTATGAGCACCATAACCCTTGGAGTATATGAATGATAGGTGGTTACCAAACTCTCTCCTACCCCAACTGTTTGTGACTCCAAAAACCTAAAGTACTGTTCTTTGGTTCTGAGCAGCTAAGGACGTGATTAAAGAAATTGAAGACTTTGATGGCTTGGAGGCTCTGCGCTTGGAGGGCAACACAGTGGGTGTGGAAGCGGCCAAGGTCATTGCCAAGGCCTTAGAGAAGAAGTCGGAGTTGAAGGTGAGATTTGCAGGGCAAGCAGGCCTGGTTGAAAATAGCCTTCTGCTCATACTACCACAAACCCCTGTGTGCAGATCCTCCCAGGCACCTGCCTTGGTGACTGTCACCTACACAGTTCTTCCTCTGGCCACCCCAGATCACACAGCACTGACTGTGGTCCCTCTTTTTTTTTGGCACCAGGGATTGAACTCAGGGATACTCAACCCCTGAGCCACATCCCCAGCCCTATTTTGTGTTTTATGTAGAGACAGGGTCTCACTGAGTTGCTTAGTGCCTCGCCATTGCTGAGGCTGGCTTTGAACTCGAGATCCTCCTGTCTCAGCCTCCCTAAGTGCTGGGATTACAGGTGTGCACTACCGTGCGCAGCGTTGTGGTTCCTCTTTTCTTCAGTGAGCATTACGGTTTGCTTCTCAGATGGCATTAGGAGTGCAGGAGTTTTGTTGGGGTGACACCTGTGAAAGAAAAACTGGAGAGAACCTTCAGCGTACAATGCAGACCTGACAACTTGAGGAGGGAAGGATGCAGAGTTATCCAGCAAGTGCCTCTTTCTGTGAGATTGTTCTGAAAAACCTACCAGCTGGGAGCTTCAGAGCAAATATTGTCCATTTAAAACAGTCTTGTGATAGGCAGAAGTGGCCAGGCCTCTGAGCTCCTGTGCTGAGTCAGCTTCTTTCTTGCAAGTTAAATCTAGGCAGTGCCCCTCCTTTGCCAACACAAAGGGCAATCCAGTCTTCTAGCTCAGTGTTCCCAAGATGGGTTCCACTGAATACCAGTCTGTCAACATGCTCTTTGAGAAAAATAGAGGTAGGCATGGTGGCACACACCTGTAATCCCAGCATTTTGGGAGGCTGAGACAGGAGACTTGTGAGTTCAAAGCCAGCCTCAGCAATGGCGAGGTGCTAAGCAACTCAGTGAGACTCTGTCTCTAAATAAAAACACAAAATAGGACTGGGGAATGTGGCTCAGTGGTTGAATACCTCTGAGTTCAATCCCCAGTACCAAAACAAAAAAAGTATTTAGAATGTCAGGGATATTGAGCCAGGTGTGGTGGTATACACCTGTAATTTCAGCCACTTGGGAGGCTGACATAGAAGGATCACAAATTGGAGACCAGCCTCTGTTTCTTAGTGATACTCTGTCTCAAAATAAAAAAGGGGTGGGGATGTAGCTCTGTGGTAGAGTGCCCCTGGTATTGAGTGAGAAAAAGATGTATGCCACCATGCCCAGCCTTGTGTGCCCAATTTATAAGTCAAGGGAACTGGGGCTCAGAGGGGCTGATTGAGTGTAGGACTATAATGTCAGTACATTGCAGTATTCTATAAGCTTGCTTACAACAGAGTTCTTTTTTTTTTT